>JANBTM010000044.1:40853-51623 GCA_027578695.1 Coemansia sp. RSA 1365 | reverse complement strand
GCCTTCTTAGCTGGCTCCTCCTCAGACTTGGACGTTCTCTTTCTCTTCTTGGAGCTGGCTGGCAGCATATCTGGCACATACTCCTCCTTTGGAGTGGTGCGGGGGCGTCCGGATCGCCGGAGCTGCGACTCGTCGACCGCTGCCTTGGGCTTGGAAGCGGCCTTGGCCTTCTTAGGCGCGGTAATGTTAGTGGTAGTAGCTGTGGTGGACATTGGCGTGGGTGATTATAACTGCAAAAGAGGGGATAGCACCTACAATATAAATTAACAATTACAAACCACATCCAGAAGCAAGGAGAAAAATATAGGGACATAAAGGTTAGCTGAAGTTACTGGGATATTCAAACAGTTAATGGGCTTATTGTCCGCGTTCAGGGACGAACCACTCACTGGCGGTGCACACAGCGTTAGACATTCAACAAGGGGCAGGTGAAATAACTTCTAACGCAAAAGGGGAGGGAGACAGATAAGCCATAAATCTGGTTGAGTTGGCTTAAAATGAACAGAGCACCGCATATATGCAAGCGTCCTGGGCCCTGAGTGGTTTGACGCGTGCAAAACGCGGTCCGAGCCATGGGGAAAGAAGGTCCTCGCATCCATCTAATTGCAGTCTCACCCTCACGCGCTAGCAGCAACTAGATTCCGCACACCAGGCCGACAGAGACCACAATCCGTAAGAAAGACACTCAAAGCAGCATGGCGCCGTGTTGCATAAAAATCCTGGCACACAGTAGCGCGGATAAGCAGCAGTGAATGAAAGCAACAGGCGGGGGAAGGTTGAAGCATCATCAAAGAAAACTGAATAAAACAAAGCGACGACAACAGGCCGCGGAGCCGCAGTCAAATAACGGATAGAAAGGCAAAGCAAGCAGCAGACAAGTAGACAGGTATCAGCAGCAACAACACACACTTACAAGGCAGTTGAATAAAAAACAAGAAGAGTAAAGAGGAAAAAAAACTGAACACGAAACTACAGTCGCGAAAAAAAAAGAGGGCGAAAGGGAGCAACGGCCGAGCAGGGCGCGGTGCCCATGTTAAATACGCCCTTCAGCGCGTCTGTGGGCGAAAAAAAGTGCTGCCCTCCCTGTTTTTTTTTTTGCTTCCCACTTTCATGCGGCCAACGCCAGTAGCGCGTGGAAGATTTTTCTCGATGTCAGCCTAGTGCGCTCGCCATCCCGTTACTTTCGCGCGCCTATTGCGTCCATCGTACCTGTACGTCTGGCAGCACGACGCAAGACCCGCTACCATGGGCATACACCCCGCCAGGCATGTCCACCTCCAGAAAAGATGGGACGAGACTGCCTGTCTAAAGCGCGCACAGGCACATCCCCTGCCCATCGGCCATCAGAATCCCAACCCACTCAGCCAATCACTGCGCGCTTGCGCCCCAGTTGGATTTCGCTAAAATCGGTTCTCTCGACCTTGTGCACACACGGTGGCTAGTTCGTCCCAGACGCCTAAAACTGCCCAGCGCTCGCCAGACGAGAATGCAAGGCCGCTAGGCAGTAGGTGGTGCTTTGGATTGGGTTGGAGGATGGAACCATGTTCCTGTTTGTTGAAAATCTACTCAAAGAAAGGTTGGGGATGAGAAATGTTACCTACGTTGCTATCTTCGCCATCCGACGACACGTCCATACCGTCGTTGGATACGGCAATTGGAGCTGCAAACCCGCTGCCACCGGAATTTGACATGGCATCGTCGCCAGGACCCATCTCGGCCTCGGCCTCAGTCATCCGCCGCGGGCTGGGTGTGCGCCTGGGGCTGGGCGTGCACGTTCCTTCGCGCGAACCTGCTGCCTGCTGCTGATGCCACTGCGGCACTGACTGCACTGGCCTTGACCGTGCTACTTCCTGTCTGCTGCCATCGCGTCTGCCTTTATCGCGTTTGCCTGTATCACGACTGGGACTGGGACTGCGGCTACGACTGCTTGCGTCGCGCGAGGAGCTTCTGCTGCGACTGTAACTTACGCTCCGGCCCCTCCTGTGCCTGCGATTCCTGTTAGCACTGCGGCTGCGGCTGCGGCTACGACTGCTGCTGTCGCTATAGCTACTAATGCTGGGAGAGCGCCGTCTGCTGCTGCGCCCACCCCTCGAGTCGCGAGTGCGCCTGCTGCGGGACGGCGAGTACCGCCGCCCTGACCTGCCGCGCGACTTAACCGGCGAGCGGCTGCGACTGGCACTAGAGCTGCGGCTGCGGCTGTAGCTGCGCGAATAACTACAGAATTAATAACATCTCAACGCCACACACACCATCCAACATGTTTCACTCTCGTTTAGCATCACATGTGTTGTACATGATGTTTTGGTCATATCACGGCCATTTAATCTTACTGCGCTGGGCCAACGCTTCACGCGCATATTTTGTTGATATGGTAAAATACTGAATCCGGCTTTTTTTCATCTTTAAAGGTAGAAAAATAATTCCAAGTAGTAAACAACAACAACCAATCAACCAAACAACAATTTGAACATAGTCTACTAGAGATATGTTATATAAACAACACATTTATTACTTGTACTTACCTACGACGGCGACGACGATGGCTGCGACGGCCCCTGCTTCTGCTTCTGCTCCGGCTGTCGCCACGGTAGCGGCGACGCGGACTTGGCGACCGGCGCCTAGGCTGGCTGCCACTAGAATTGCACCTTGCTTTAGATGAATAAAAGAAGGCGGAGGAACGCAAGTAAATCTCCAAATTCTTATTAGCATTTGAGCGTCTTGCATTGTATTTTCATTAGCTTGCGTTCTTGGCATGAGGACAGCTCTTGTACTTTAAATGATCTTGCATAGATCTTGTGTTTGCTGTGGAGGCGCTGTGCAATTTTCCTTGCTAGTATATGTTGCAACGCTTTATTTCACTTTTTGAGCTTGTGCTTGGCCTGCTTGCCCTTTTTTTCTCACTGCTGTCCCTTTCTTGGTTCTTGCAATCTTGTCTTGCAAAAGAAACCATGATAGTGCGTGGACTGTTGAGTGTCTTTTTTCCTCTGACAATATAAGCACTAGGTCTTGCACTCTACACTCTGCAACCCATTTCCAGCAATACCATATGCCCAAGCACTACCAAATACAAATCCACATCCTCTGGCAGTCGATATGACTGTCTGCAGAGCTGGGTTTGTGCATGTCTGCATATCGCAACAGTCGCCTCCATTATTTAGTGTATAGCATTTGCATACGTACCGTTCATTAATCCGCATCTCGCGTGAGCCTACACCGTATAATCAAACAGCAGTAGTGATATTGCGATTGACTTTATAATTAGTTGCCAACCCACATGGCAATTCTTGCATTGCATCTTTGCTGGTGGATCGTGCACAACAGACAGGCCTCAATTCTCTCACTAATTGTGACGATGAACGACATGTGGAACTTACTCTTGCGCAATCCGCGTGCAAACTCGATCGTCACAGGTTTCTTATGAACCATGATGCTCCCGCGGCGGTCGTAAGCCTTCTCCGCGTCTTTCCTTTCGTAGAACCTAGCCCACAACCAATATAAACTGGTGCATGTTACACACACATACATCACCAGCAAACCAAAAAAGGACACTCTATTTAGCACAAAGCACTATATGCCCTCTTGCAGGCGGCTTTTCGGATTCTCACTACAACGTATAGTTGAGGTGCACGCATTATTGCAAATAGTAGGGGGTACTTACTCTACATAGCCGAACCCGCGGGATACCTTTGTGTAGTAGTCCAGCGGAACGTACACATCCTTAATCTTCCCAAACTTCTCAAACGTCGCCTTCAGGTCATCTGCCCTAACGCCCTTCCCAATACGACTGACGTGAAGTGAAAATGACGGATCGCGTGGCATTTCGATACAATTGGATCAGCACCAAAAAAGAGTTTCTGTAGTCAAATGCAACCAGCTGTTGGTGCTCTACTAGCTCTCCTAAAGAAAACAAGGGTAAAGCAAACAAATAGAATAGTAAATTAAAGGAAAAAGAGCAAAGGCCAGTCTTACCGTTTGCTTTAACTTTCTCTTTAAAGCCAACGAGAAAATTTTAAAAGGCTTGATTTATCATCTACAGCGAATCAAGTCTGTACGTATGTCAAATGAATAAAGGGGTTCATGGTGTGTGTACACAAGCACGGACCCGTTCCGTTGGTCAGGAGCACCCTTTTGCGTGCATAAATCGCCAGCAGCGCACATGTGCTGCCGACAGTGGTGGTTGGAGGAACCAATGCTGCCTGCAGTTTTGGTTGTCGTGCCGATGCGAGGCATTCTAGAGACACAAAGCAGGTCCTCGGGACATGTGCACTGCAAAATAATGTCGGTAACAGTGTGCTATTTGTGCGACGGAAGCATGCAGATGCGTCGACCATTCATCCATTTAAACCACGCCTCGGCTTCCCTTCTCCTCGGCACATCTTGCAATGCCACCATGCCTAGGAAGGAAATAGTAAAGGGCTGGCATAAAAATCGCCTTTCTGCAAACGCCGCCTTGTCCAGCTGCTCTGTAACATCAAGCATCTGTCCGTCTCCCGCCGTTATACGCAACTCCACCAGAAATCAGGAAACGTGCGCCATCAGCCTCGGTGTTGACGCCAGCCATTAAACCGTATCTTGCCCTGTTTTAGAAATTACGTATTTCAGGGGAGTCGCGCTTTACCGTGGCACCTGATAAAATACCCCTTGCTTGGTTGCGCAGGAGGTAAGAAAGGGAAGGGGTACCCAGCTGCCAAATGCCCTGCCACTCTTCCTCTCAAACATGGCAAGATTCCCAACACCCATGCGCAGAGTCACTCTTGCATGCGAAGCGATGCATCGCAACCCAGGCAACATACACTTCCCTCCGCCACATTTATCAAAGCAAAGCCCAGATTGAGGAATATAAAATAAACCGCGCGCGCTGCTCAAGTTTCACTTGTCACTTAATATCAACTTTTCAATCTTGACGGGTGAGGTTCCTTAAACGAATATTCAGACTATCTGTTGCGGCGTCCAGCATCTTGCGAAGCCTTGAAATTCTACTTGTTCACGATATTGCTGCACAAGAAAATCATCCCCTCACCCCTGCGTAGCCACTGCTTTATCTCTCTATTCTTCCTCTACGTGCCTGTGCACCCGATTGTTTCATTTTTGTCACGCCTCAAAGAAAAAAGGCATTATCTAGCGTGCAGCACTGGCAGGGAACACGAGACATTGCTGGAATCCCACTTAGTCTTGTTCGTAGCTGCACTCTTGCTTACGCGCCTCTTCACTTGCTTCTCGGCCTGTCCTTTTTCTGGCTTCCTTTTGCCGCTATTAACGATTTTGGCCATTGCAGCCACCGAGCTCTTCGGTGCAAACATCCCTCAACTCCCCCAACCTTCATTACTCAGCCAGCACGGGGCTCGCAGCTGTATAAATTCCTGCAAAATTCCCCGCCTGCTTTCCTTTTTTTGACCTGTCCGTCACATATTTCTTGTCGCAACACACTCGCAAAAGTAAGCACAACTGTGCCTTGTTAAATTATTTTTCTTCTCCCTAAATTATCAGTTTTATCTACGGAACAGCTGCTTTTCTCGCTTTTGTATCACCTTGAGTCATTTTACTGGTCCATCTAGAGCTTTTGACGCGACAAGTGCTTCCACTTCTAGAGCGCATCCTTGGTCTGCGATGCCGTATAATATCTTTGACGTTGTTCTACACCCGAGTGTGTTTCAGCATCACTCCGGCAATACACCTCATTCCGAGCCTCCTTCACAAACTCCCTCTGCTCCAGTGTCCATGTCAAAGTCGTGCACAAGTGCAGTGGTCTCTGATCACTCCTCTGCAGCACCGTGGAGTGAAGACGAGTGGTCTGAGATCCGGCGGCGACTGTGGAATGCCAAGCGCCCAATGGTTGGCTCGTAATCTCCTCAAACGCCCTGATCTGCCACACACAGACTGGTTTTCTGTGTGATGTAGGGCGTCCGATCCGTGGTTACAACACATCTACTGCGTGCGTTGCTTTATCCATCTCAATAGCATTCACATAGAGCATGTACTTTTGGTACATTTTCTACTTCTGTAATCTACAAATTCTCACCTAAAAATTAAAAAAAAAAAAAAGTTAGCAGCCTTGTTTCTGATTTTGGGGCGGTAGTGACTACTAGCATAATTTTAGGTTTGAGCCTTGAAATTTATGCTATTTCTTTTACGGCGCTTGGCGTGTGTTAGCAGCTGATCAGTAGAAAACACGGTATTTCTGTGTTAGAAACACCTTGTTATTACCAAAATTGGAAATGAAGTAAAGTTAATTGTTGATGGAATTTTAATTGTTTGTGCCAGTAATTGCAGATCATCCTCAAAGTTAGAAGTAATTGCTAATGCAGTCTAAAAATCCGGATCACTTAGGCCCATGGCAACACGTGTCACTGAAAAATATCCAATACACAAAAAGGTAATCACAATGGCAGTACTTTGATTTTGTTGCTAAATGCGGATCATATTGAAATGGTTATATGTGATTTTAGTCCAAATGTTTTGTTTATCTATGACTTGTCAGATGACAAGCATAGAACAATGTTTACTTGTCTAACCTCCACAACATGTGTCTTGCTGCTGCAATCTGACCATTCTTGGAACGCAGATGAATTCCAGAAAAAGCCAGCAGATGGCTGGCCTCCATGGATGTTTGCTTTTGTAGATGAGAGCTGTTGGCGCTGTTGTTGGCGTTGGTTTTGTGCCGCAGACAGTAAAACGGGAAGCATCCTATAAAAATTATCCATTACAGGACATAAGTAGCGAAAGCCAGAGAGCTGATAGCAACTGCAACATCCCATGAAATACCAACACCAGTGGAGTTGTTCTATATTTGTTCTTCTTAACTTTTCCGCAGTCTTTCAGATAGCGCATCTGGTTGAAAGTGGGCTGTAAACCCTGTTGGCCCGCAATATATTGCGCGACCTCGCTCATATCACGTTGTTCCCATTACTGGGTTTAATAAAGCAACTTTTATCATGATCGATTGGCGCAGTGGTCTGTGCTTGGATCATTTCCTTATAAGCTATCAGAACACTTTCTTCGGCTTTGGACCCCAGCTCTTCCTCGCTTTATCAGTTGCACCGGCACTTCACAGTTATACACTGTATTTAATACAACGCTGGGCTTTTTCTATTTCTTAGCTGTGAACATTTCTGTGTCAAAAGGCGCAATGCCTATGTCACCAAGGCAACTACAACAGGTGCCATTATCGCGGCCAAAGCGCAAAAATCCCGGTGAACGCCCAGAAAGCTTTCAGAAGCGACAGTCTAAAAGCAATAATGACGTAGGCATCAGTCGAGATATATGAAGCAGGTACCAAATTCGACTTGTATTGCGCCAAAAAAATCGGAAATTTATCTGATACAGCTTAATGTGTTCTTATCTGAAATCCCAAATTAGGTCCTTCCAACTTTGCTCGACATCTTTCGGTTTCTGGATTCACCCGATCCGCAGCCATACATAAAGTTATGCAAAAAGAGTGAGTTTGGCGATATATTCCAAGCATGTATCTCGCCCGGTAACTACACTGGCATGCGGACGTGCTTGTACCAGTACCAGAAAAACTCGCTCTTTAAGATGCTTCGGCGTGAGCTATTGCCTGATCTGTTTCTCGACCCAAATTTCACTCCAATGAAAACTGCCGCCTGCGGATCGAATGAGAATATCAGTACTGAACTTGGTAAATCGGGACGATATAGACATCCACTATTGCCATATGTGCAGTTTTCATATGGGTTCGGTGAATCAGATAATCCCTGGCTATATGAGCACCGAGATGCACCAGGCATACCAATAATGGCTTCCGATGTTGCTTGGTATGGCGGTGTACGTGGAGGAATTATATGCGAGGACATGGGCACTGGAAAAACCTGCGAATGCTTGGCGCTTATTATCATTACCAAGCGGCAGATGGCCCAGCCGCCTATTATAGGCGAGGTGGTTTCATGCGTGGGCACGGTTACCTCTGCACTCACTACTGATTATAGCGATGTAGAATTAACCAACAATAATGTTTTATATACGAACAGTGTAAACCACAGACGAATTCCGCGACTAAAAACTATGGCAACACGGGCTGCACTATTGAGCTGTGTCGAGTCTTTACGCGTGATGCATGATGACGGGATGATCTCGGATGAGGCGTGGAGATCGCTGGAGCCGTACCCACCATACTACTGGGTGGATCCGATTGCTGGCAGTCGGTCAAGACGCGGAATGGTCAATGGAGCGATGGATCAGATGTTATTTAAAGTGTATATGAGCAGCTCTACAATTGTTGTGGTCCCCGATAACCTGGTTGACCAGTGGATACGCGAAAAATACAAACACATTAGAGACGATCGCGGGCTGGAGGTTCTAAAGATTGACAATAGCACAGGGATAATTCCCGAGCCGGATAATCTTATTGCATACGACTTGGTTCTCGTGTCGGTTAGTCGGCTCTCAAAGGAGTACATTCCAATTGACTCTAAAATTAGCGAGTTACGACATACTTGCCGCTGTTACTCTCGCGGACATAAGGAGTGCATATGCGATCTTCGTCATAGAGATGCTGCCTACCGATCACCTCTACTCCGCGTACATTGGAAGCGACTTATTGTAGATGAGGGCCACATAATGACGAGTCGCAATACTACACGCGCGCTTATGGCCGCATACCTGATTGCGGATCGTCGCTGGATCTGTACAGGTACCCCAACACATAACCTAGTCCACGCAACTTCGGCACTTACTCCTGGCTCACACTTGCAATCTGCGAGCGAGGCAATTCAAAGCTCGCAAGGCGGTGGGTCGGATTTGGAAATATATACACACAATTCAGAAGTTTTAGATGAGCAAACCACATCTACAGCAGCAGAAATGACAGTAACATCTGCATCCACAGCGCATATGAAGCAGCAAATAAATTCCCGAGAGAGCTCGTCGGATTTCTTGCAGCTGGGAATACTTCTGTCCAAGTTTCTACGCATGGACCCGTTTGCACGCTCGACGTCTGCATGGACAAGCATAATGGTTCAACCATACAAGCGAGGCGACGTCAGCGCTCGCATGCGTCTCAAGGCGCTGATGCAAAACATCATGGTTCGAAACTGCACAGAATCTGTCAGCAACGAAGTACAGCTACCACCGTTGCATGAGCGTGTGGTTTCGTTGCCTGCTACGCGTCTACAGTCATTGACCTATAATGCAGTTGTGGCATTCTTCCACATCAACGCCATTTTAACCGAGCGAACCGGACGAGACTACTTTTTTCATCCAGAAAACAAAAGGCATCTTCGTCAAATTGTTGCTAATCTCTTTCTTGCGTGTTTTTGGTTCCCAATCAGTCCAAAGCACATCCAAGATGGTATAGTGAATGGTCAGCGCGCGCTTGAGCTTTGGGAAAACAATAAAAAGCCTTATTCAGCAGAAGACGTGGCGCTTCTACGTAGGTCCATCTCTGAACTGCAACGAGCAGCTGGCGACTCTGGATGGTTTCATATAGTGGAGGAGGATTCGACTGGGTACCTGATTGAAGGAATCTCGCACAAGCTTGGTCCCAAGCTACATTTCTCGCAAGACTATATGAAATCTTTAGATGATAATCCCACTGCGTCATTGTCCAATGCGGTTGAAAATACTTCACCGAGTTATCTAGTAACTGCAGCTCAGCTTCAACATGCGATATTGCATGTTAAAGATATGCTTATTACTGGCGATGATATTTTACCACCGCTAGCGTCAAACATCAGCCCAGATGAATTTGAGGAATTACGCTTGGCTAGGATACGTACATGCTCTAGCAATAAGATTTCATATATAGTGGACAATGTGCAACAATATTGCAAGGATGAAAAGTGTATTGTCTTTGTCAATTCTCAGGGCGAGGCTGCACTTATTGACGATGCACTGCAGCTGGCGCGGATTCCTCATCTTTTGTATGCAAGCAGCGCAATGAGCCAGAATCAGCGTCGTCACAACATAACAACGTTCTCGACTAGTGTGTGGTACAATGTCTTGGTGATAGATGTGCATTTAGCAGCCTACGGAATTGACTTGTCTGCTGCCTCGAGAGTGTGGTTTACTAGTCCTATATGGCTTGCAGCCCGCGAGAGACAAGCCATCAAGCGTGCACATCGACTAGGCCAGAAGCGCCCCGTTGTAGTGGAGACATTGGTCACTGAAGGATCAATCGAGGAGGCATTGTGGAGGCGACGCCAAGAGATCTCAAACGATGACAGCTGTGCAAGGGAAATTGAAGATGATGGAAAGATGCGTAGCACGCTCTCAAATGCCAAATTTATAGATAACTGGAGCTCCGGCGAGTTGAAGACGTGTATTCCAATCTTGCCTCCAAATACCCGCTACCCAAAGTTGCTGCAACAAAAGTACGAAATGTGGAGTTCTGACTATTTGACAAACGATGCAAACAAGCAGCTGCCCTTTCCTAAAACTAAACGACTTGTTCTTACTATATCACCAACAGCAACAAAGGAGGAAACAACAGTGCTACCACCACTAGAAACCGATGGCCACGAATAACCGACCGGCAACTATTACACAACAGTATTTTTAATATCCTAGTCAATGCTATGCAATTACAACTAAATGGCTGGAACATTATTGTAACAAGCTTTTATTTATTAAAATAGAATTAAAAACAGTAACTATCTTTAAACATATCCTTATATTACATATTGTCAATGTATATGATTATTCAAATGTTACATGAAGCATGGTCAGGCAAGTCTAAAAAACTTTAACGGTTTTGGCACTCTTAATATTATGTGGTTTCTCTATAGGAGTGTCTCACAAAATTGTTTTCTCCGCCCG
>JANBTM010000044.1:20303-40753 GCA_027578695.1 Coemansia sp. RSA 1365 | reverse complement strand
GTCCGTTTTCTGAATCAAATCACATAAACGTGCGATATTGTGTGTAGCATATAACTAGAAGTAAATGATAAGCTAAAGAGGCTAAAAATTAAAGACTAAACACTAACCTTAATGACAATTATTTTTGTTGAACGGTTGGTAGCCGTACATTTTGAAATAAATAAAATATACTTTGGCATTTTTTATTAAAGATATGGTACATTAAAACATATTTGGCGTTTTCCATCCTAAAGTATTGTATCATTAATAGTAAATTGTATAATTATTAACTAGTGACTCTGTTTTTTTATTTCTAAGCAGACATTAAAATTTATAAAACGACTAAGCACTTTTTTCAATGATAAACCCCTGTCCTGAGTGACAGGGAGCAATATCACATTGCAAAATAGGACAGGGCTAGCCTTACCACGATTTAATTAAGGGATAAGTACTTTGGAAGCGCCAGTTGAACACGTCAATAGCATGGCCAATAAATCTGGTACCGTAGATATCGTAGAGAGCATTTCAAAATTGTTACCGTTTGGAAATATTTTTGGGCGGCAATTGGCATGAAGAGTTCGTGCTAGAAGAGCAGATTGCGTGCGTTGTAGATGGGTTTGTATACATATATGCGGAGAAATTGTTGGCAACGTGGTTGGCGTTGGGTTTTGCGCTGCAGAAAGTAAAATAGGGAGCAGTATATGGATGTTACATATCACAAGACATGAGTAGCAGCAGCAGAGGAATCTAGAAAGCATATAGCAACTGCAACAACTCATGAAACACCAATACCAGTGGAGTTGTCCTGTATCTGTTTTTTATGCACAACCAACAAATTGCAGTCTACCCATCCACAGGACAAGACATCTGACATGCGCAAACTGAATATCACTAAATAAGATCACTTCAAAATTATCTAGAGGAATGTAGATGGATGTTAAAATTTGCATATTATTTCTATAAAATTATTAGCAATTCAACAACAACTATTGCGCTTATTTAAAACTACTAAAAAAGTGCTATGCTTCTTAGTTATTTTCTTCTGTCTGCCAATGTAAACAGTGCCCGCCAACCGTCCATAAACTCTTTCAGCAGCGCAGAAAGCGATGCCACTTGGTGCTAAGAAAATCATCTAAACTGACACAAATACCATTCTATGATGTGGTAATAGTTTCCTTTTAAAATAAAAATTGTAAAGTTATGTCTGCTCGCGTTTATAGAAAAAGTCCAAGTCTTGGACCAAAAAGCCAAGTGCCTCACACGCCGTAGAGGCTTGCGTTGGGTTGGAGATTGGCTCTCCAAACTCCTTCATATGCAGGTCATCTTCAGAAATAGCGGCAGCATTTTGTGGAGAGCCCAGCGCAGCAGCGCGCTTGTCCGCCTCCTTTTGCGCATGTGCACGGATCCGTTTAATAATCTGCAAACGTGCGTGCCACAGCGAGACATACTCGGCTTCGCTGCCAGTCTCAGACGACTTGCATGTGGTATATACCTGCGAGAAAATCACTGCATGTATTGCAATGCTCCGCACAAAAGCTGGGAGCGCAGTCAGCGTCAACACCTTTGGCTCCGCAGCAGGGCCAATAAAGGGGATTTCAGGGTTGATCTGAGTCCGGACCTTGTATAGCTGAACTTCGCGAGCACCCTGCTCGGGCAATTCCCCATGAAGCCTGGAGCTGGTCTCCTCGTGACTAGCAACCAGGCCATCAACGGGCGTAACAATGATCTGCACAAAGTTGAAATGTGATGAGATGGTGTTAAGATCATAGTCCCTACCAGACTCGTTAAAGATGATGTGTACATAGTCGTTTCCCATGTGGGCCTTCTTGCGGATAATCTGCTCCTGCCTGTTCTCTTGGGCGGGCATTAGCGTACCCACATGAAACACAAGATTAGCAATAAGATCGCGCCATCCGATCGTATAACGCCCATCAGTATCTTGGCCGCTGGTGTCAAGCCCAGCTGAGAAGCCTTCCATCTGAGCCAGCCGCTTGATCTTGCCCAATCCGCGCAAAAAGTTCCAGTACGCAGGAGATCCCTGCTGGTTAAGCAAAATTTCGCGCTCTGTGGTCTGCCCTGGTCCCACATAAGCGACGCTGACCTTGTGCGCGTCAACGGTTGGTGTGTTGTCAAAGATGCGCAGTGAGCGGGCAACTGCCTCCAGCTGCGGCGGGAGCATTGCTGGCGGTTCAAGGTTCTGCAACCCCTGGTAACCGTTAATAAATTCTTGCGCTAGGCACGGTGCTGGGCCATACCTGATAGGAAAATGCGATGCGCGCGAAATATTGCCATGCTGGACAAGTTCGCCGCGGAGCAGACATGCAATCGAGTCTAATGGCAGCGTGTCGGCTTCGGAATATGAAGACCCAGCGCCAGGAGCAACAGTAGAGTGCAAACGCCGGCTGCGACTGATGCTCCGCCCACGCGAGATCGAGCGCGGCAGACTACCAAAATTAGGCTTTAACAATTCGGATTGTGGACTTGTAGGCATAGAGCCCAGTGGTTGCTCGAGACGCTCGTTAAATTTCCTGGCAACCTCAGCAGGAAGATCGACAATACGCGAGGTTGTTCCGCTGGAGCTGCGGGTCATAATCTGCGCCAATGGGCCCTCCTTCTGCGCACGTATAGTGACGATGCTGTTGTGTTGGATCCAACTGCGCTCTACGACGGGGCCAAAATCCTCTTTAACCGCCACCTCTGATGTAGTAAGAATCTCCTCGCTCGAGCGGTTGTAGTTCTGCAGGACCATATCTAAACACACCTCGTTGACTTCGTCCAGGCTGTTGCGGCTGTAGTTAGTCTGTAAAAGACCAACAATAAGGTGGTCTAGTATCTCCGCCTTGAGTGTAGCAGACAGAGACAGGTAGTACGCGTCAATGACCTGGTACGCCATGACCAGCACATATTGATCGAGTGCTGCGTCGTTTATCGATACAGTGCCCATGCTCGCTCCAGCGCTCAGGCGGCGCGAGTCACCTTTCTCACTGATAGGTGTGCTTGGGGCAGTTCCACTTTCTCCGATTCGGGCCCCAGATGTGCCTGCAGACAGTGATGATTCGCGGCGGCGCTGATTATTGTGAAACCGGATGTAGTTGATAGCCACTGCAAAGAGAACACGGTAGTCTCGCGTATGGAAACCCGAATAGAGGCGCGGCTCGCGCGAGATAGACGATACAAACTCAAGCAAATGTACACTGAGCTGCGCAGCTGAATATATCTTCACAAGCTGCTCAAAGATACCAGACAGCATATGAACCAACGCACCAGGAAGTTCCAACATCGCCACACTCAGCCCATGGAGGCATATCTGTGGAGTGGCTGAAGCACCTGAAGATACGATCAGTCCGTCGCGCAGCGTTGCGATAAGCAGATTCTGCTGGTCGCGCGTCAGAAGATTCTTATAGTGCATAATACTAACCAGCAGGCCGTAGGTAACAGCCGAAATGCGGTTCTTTTCAGCTGAGGTTAGACGCATGCGTGTGTCCTGGTCATAGTTTGCCACCCGCATGTAGTTTATCAGATATCCAACAAGCCCCTGCACCTCGACGGTACAGACGCTGAAGAGATATGTGTTGCTCAGCTGCACCATCAGCCCGCGGCAGAGAACCTTGTATGTCTCAATGTCGGCATTGGTCTGAAACAGATACGTCAGCACGCCGACATAGCGTTGGATCGGAAACAGCACCTTCTCCAAAGCATCGTCGCCACTTTCTTGTTTGTCCTCACCACAAGTGCCTCCCTTTGAAACCACAAGCCGTAAACGCGCGTCCTCATGCAGACTTACCCGCTGGTCCATAACGGTGTCGCAATCTGGGTGCATAATATACAGCCTGAGACTAGCGTCGGAGTGAAGCCGCAAGAAAACCGACAGGATGCTGCGCTGGACTGAGGGAAACGTGTGCTCAGACTGTAAGAGGTCCAGCAAACAGCTAGCCAATGCAATGGTATCGTTTGTAGATTGTGCGTAGTGCTCATCGTTTATCGTGTCCGTTATAGTAACGCGCCACTCCAGTGCATCCAAGAGACACTTGCTAGTGAGGGTTACTCGGGCCCAACTCGAGTATGCCTTTTCGTCGTTTCCGTGGCCAATCTCATCGCCAAGCAGCGGCTGCGGCAAGGCCGGCGTAAGCACATGGATGCCATACGGCTGAGAAGCAGTAATGTCGCTAGAGCTGGCGTTGCCGCTGCCCTGTTGCTGCTGGTAGCCGGGCTGAATCAGGCGGTAAAACTCTGGTTCGACAGCCGCGCGCATAGAGTAATCGAGAATGTCACGGAACGTCTGCGACTTTTTAGTACGTCTCAGCGACACATGCAGTATCTCTAAAACGCTTTCAATAACCCTGTCGTCCTCCTCGAGCTGAAGCTGCTCGAGCACAGATAGTATAAAGGGCATGCGTCCAATCCCTGAAACTTCGGCATCAAAGGCCTCGGTAAAGCCACGCACGCATATGCGCGCCATCTGACGTCGCAGAATGACTGAGCGCGCACGGTCAAAGTAGTACAGCTGCATCATCTCCTCCAAGGTAGCAAGCCAATTCGAAGAGCCAGGTCGCAGGCTCCCGCGAGCTTCGACAAAAAACAACATGCTCTGTGCAAGCTCATCCGAGAGAAGACGGCGCAGGCGGTAAAGCAAATTCACTAGCGCTGTCGGCGTGGGCGTGCTGTTGCGCCGGAACACGCTGACAATGGCCTGTAAGGCGCGGTCATAGAGAAATCCCAGCGCCGGCCTCTCCTCTTCTTCATCAATGTATCCACTCGGTTCGTCTTGCAGCTTGTCGGACAGCCGGCAGTCGATTGTGTTTGCAAGGATTGCAATAAGCACGGCCCAGTCGTCGGGAAGCATAGAGTCCACACGATCATCGTTCACAACCTTGCACAGATAAGGAAACACCAGGCGCAACACTTCTGGGTGCATGCACTGCGCGGCCTCACCAAGTACCGGCAGACAGTTGCCCGTGCGCAGGCTAAACTGAAAGCCAGTCGGCCCTGTGTCCATCACTTGTGTAATATAGTAGACCATTCCATGGACCGCTGCCTGGTAGGGAGTAATTGAGCGCAAGCCGTATATATGCATTGCGTTAAGATCCTTGTTGCTGCTGCGCAAGATGTAGTTCATAGAAAGCAACGTGTCGCGCATATAGCATGAGGTAAACAGCGTGTATGCTATTTCGCAGCAAAGATCTGTGCACTCAGATATGTGGACGGTGGTACACAGTAGCATAATTCCAGGGCGAAGCACATCCGGGGAAAGTGCGCCGTACGTTATCACCGTCTTTAGTAGGTAAAGTGCCCCATACACGTGCTTGGTTTTTCTCCATACCCAGGATACCTCACCGGTATCATCACCACTAACAAGCCGCGCCCTTGTTGCTTCCAAACAAATCTTGAGCGTCAGGTCCAGAACTGCTGCTGAATCAAGCACAGGATAGTCGGAGGCAACAATGCTAGCTAGAAAGTCCAATGCTGCGCTGAGTGTATCTTCGCCCTCAATTGGTGGAACATCAAGAGGGTCGCGCGACAGGTCCTCTGGGTAGTATCGCTCCACAGCCAGTTCCACCCAGCGCCGAGCGCTAATAAACCAGGACTTTGGGTCGCCCGTAAGACACCGTGAGCTGCCTGAAACCCACGCCACACAGCTTACTGCCAGACATACCTCATCCCAGCCGTCAGCCATGCTGATTATACGAAGCATATCCGTGCGCGTCCGATGCATGTCGCTGCCAAAGCTGGCATCTGATTTGCCGCCAGCAGCAAGCACGGTTAAAAGCTCTAGAATCAGCAAGCGTGCGCTCTTGTGAGCTTCAGGATCAGTGGCCGCCCGCGGCCTTGGCTGTATTTCCTCTCCACTGGCGCTACCAAACCCAAACTCGACAAGGTCCTCCAGCATGCACCATAAGCCACTGATATTGTCCAGAGTTTTGTCTTTTAGCTTTGATATCAGCACGCGCAACGCTGCCAGGCGATCATCTATCATGCTATTCGTGTTCGTCAGTCCGTCGCACCTCTGCGCAAGCAGCTCAGCATCAATAGGTGTGGTGCTGTCATCCTGCACCTCTGCGTCCACATCAACAGGGACTTCCGGCTCTGCAATGTGTAGCGGGTCGTCATTGTCATGCGGCAGCGGCCTCTTGGACTCGCCGATGCTGACCATTGAAGGGCTTCCCGTCTGAGACAGCGCCTGTGGAGCACCATTGTTAGTGTTAGCAGCACTTGTCGGTACCGAGCTCGTCTCTCTCCGCAATGGGCCCGGACCTCTGCCTTCATGACCAAAGGGACTGCGTAGTACATTGCGGAATAAACTGGCGATATTGAACGTGCCGCCGCCGTCTTTGCCCGAGTCGTCGGTGGAACGTCTGGAATTACCAGAGCGCCCCCCACTCTTGCTCATATCTGTGTCAAGTGGAAAAGACCGCCGTGTCAGGGACGTACAAAAATATAGTGGAAGTTATCGCAATAGTAGTAATTTAGAAATGCTAGCAAGCTGAAGCAAAGACAAGGAAGGCCATCTCCCGGCGGCCTCAGAAAAAAAATTACCACCACGATTTTCAGAGAAAGCTCAAGTGCACGCGCTGAGCACGTCATCCGACAGTGTCTGGAGCACGGTGCAGAAAAAACAGGGGCACAAAATGACATCCCCTTCCCCTGTTCTCGCGGCAAATCCCCTCTACAGCAGGTCAAGCACGCGGTGATAGTTTGTGCCCCAGTCTTGTTGACGGAAAGCAGCCGCGCCTTCAAGCAGTCGCCAATAGGTCCCGTTGCGCGTGCTTCGCTGCGAAATGGCGAGATCCTACGGCTCTCAGGACGCAATATTAGTCCAGCAAGCGCTGATATTAGCATAAGTGCACTTTGAGTGGTGGCTGACTTGCAAATGCAGATTTAGAGCGTTCCTTTTCGGCTAGGATGTTGTATCTGCATCTGTTGCATAGGCATCTGCATCTGCACAAATACCAACACAAACTTACCTGAAGTTGACCTGCAAGCTCCTTGGCGCTGTTAAAAACAAGACCGTTTGACTCAGTGACCAGCTCGCCGATACTACAAAGACAGAAAATGCGGCAAATGTGTGCGTATTTGTGCAGGTGGATCTGTATGTGCGTATATGTGAGCTGCCCCATTCGGCAATTAATGCTGCAGCGCTGCAATACCTACCATGAGAACCGGTATGCACAAACAGGCGTTCCACATCCAAGCATATCCACGACCTTCATCGGCAGGTCGAGCCCAGAAGACGACGTATGCAGCGAAATCCCGAGATCTGCAGATCCCAGCAGCAGCGGGTAATCTTCTGCGGTCAGCCATGCAGTCACAATGCGCACAGCCCGAAGCCTAAGCTGGGCAATCTTGGCCTCGTAGTGCTCGCGTAGCGGACCCTTGCCTGTTATCACCATCACCAGCGACGGTGGCTTCGATTCGCCCTTTTGAGATGAGCTGTAGGCACAATCATACATTTCCAGTGCTTGTAAAAGTATCGAAAAGTCTTCGTCGGCTGTCCAGCTTGTGCTGCTGACAACCAACATGGGTCTGTTCGGCCGCATCGACACTGTGCCATCGGCGCTGCGGTATGTGAGCAGAGACTTACAGCCTTGTTGCTTATCCACATGGCTGTCTACTGGGTCCAATGCTGAACTCTGCGCCAGTTCCGCCAGCTGCGGATCCCTTAATAGCCGCTCCCAAAGCTATAGTGCATGCAGAATAAGAGAGCAATTACTCTTAGGGACAATAATGCGGAAAGAAAAGAAGCTTCCTAAACAGATTATATGTGGAATTTATATGTTGATGGACTGCACCACTCCCAATATTACTTGCCTTGTGTATTTCGCTGCTATCAAGATGTCTGAAATGCCGCGGTGCCTTATCATGAAGCACAACCAGCTTTCCGCTACATACTCGAGTATAGTTGTTTCAAAAATAAAGGTGTAAGTATCATTGGCAGAATATGTTGATCTGCGTCTGATACTGAATCCTGGATCGTTTATGTTTGGGATGTGTAAAAACCATTTGTGATTTCGCATAATCTTTGAGGTTGCTTTCTTCTCCACCTCCCCAACATGCAATGGCTGGCAAGTTGCGCATATATTGAATTATTTACTAGAGTAGGATGGTATATATGCAGAAGCTTGCGAAATAACAAATATATCATATTCCTATTACATACCTGATATTCCAATTATCTCTCAGGTCAACCGCCATGGCATCTGTCACGCACAGATGTGCATACGCGCGCCTACCAAAGAATCTCTCAAAGCTACATTTTAAAATCTGATATTGCCATCTGCAAATTAGTACATTGCCATCATTAAACAGTGCCGCACTTCATATCCATTGTTATGTACTAGAAACGCGTACAATGTCTCGCTTCCCTTATCGCTTTCATTGATTTGAAATAACACATGAAGGGTGCCAAGCACTCATTCGCTTTCTTTAGGCCAGACAACCACGCTTGTATTTACCATTTTGCTGCGCGCACAATCAGATGAGTAGGCCCCAACTTTATTCCAAGCAGTGTGTAGCCGTAATTATGCCAGTCAATGATCAGACGCGCTCCAGTCAGCCATGCGCTAACGCGGGCAACAAACAGTGTAGGAATAGCTGGCGGATTCTACAGAGATTCAACGCAGACCACACATTTACCATTTGCGATTATCCGAGCAGCTTGATATTTAGAATTTGTACAATAACATTTTGATTATATGTACATTCATGGTTTTCTGTTGCTTACCTGAACAAGAATGCAGTCAGGGCGCGCAATAGAAAATAGAAGAATCCGAAGCAACAGTAGCATCTGATATATGGCTTTAAGAGGTGCCGTCAACATAAACAGTGATCTTGGTGCTGAAAGCAGCAGCTCAGGTACCTGTACATGTCGGAGTACAATCCTTTCTGCCAGAATAACATCCTCCATCGGCCGCGCGCCTGCGTATCCAATCAAGTCGACATAGTGTCCAGCAGACGCCAACGAAAGCGCATGATACTGCATTCGTGGTGACCGTCCAATATCGCCCAACACCAGCACTGCTATTCGTTTTCCAGACAAATCCACTGATTTTGCACCGCCATCGTTACTTCTGGATGGAAGGGTCCGTTTGTGGAGACTCGTGTTCCAGCTCATCGCCTGTATACAATAGAAAACGCTTTCTATGCGTGTTATAAATATCAAAGACTAGATAATTGACTATTATTTACTAATATTGGAAAAGATGGCGACCATTATTCATGTTATTTTGTTTTGTCTCCAGCCGCTTCTGAGCAACTGCGTTTATGCTGATAAAGTAAGGATACTCGCACGTGATATGGCGCTCATGGTGTTGTCTGCGCATGGCTATTGCGTGCTTTGAGCAAGTTTTTGACATATTCCAAAATCGCTTTGGCCTTGGTTGGATCCTCCAGTGCGCCCGCAAGCGAGCCATCACCTACAAGCGAGGCCAATCCGCTAGTGTCAATTGGTGCGGGTATGTCCTCGTCAATGTTACTTATATTATTATTGCTATCGCGTCCTCCTGCTGGTATATCTGAGCCCTCGGACTCCCATTCTGCGTCTATATTAACACCGCCGTCATCAGTAATCTCTTTTCCATCATCAGTTGTTCGTAGCAGCACGGAAGAACCAGAACCCGGTTCGTGAAAATCGTGATTATTAGCGGTTATTGGAGGGGCTGTGGATGTCTGAGCTGCTGTTGTTGATGGCAAAGCAAAGGCATTATCGGAAGCTAGCAGCTTTGTTGCCCGAGCAAGCAGCGATTTGCTGAATGGTATACCAAACGCCTCTGCCGCAGAGGATATAGCTGAGAGATTGAATGGCCTTAGCTGCTGAAGTGACGGCTCTTCGCCATCATCACACAAACGTCGCAAATCACCATTGTCACCACCTTCGTCCTCAGAGCTGTTATTATCCACAGGGGATCTGTCGCCTGCGCTTTGGCCACTGTTCCTATCCATTGTTCTCGCGCGCAATATAGACGCCATTATCTTCTTCCAGCCAGGGATTGTCTCTGTTGCGCCTAAATCGGAAGTCGTACCATTAGAGCTCAGCTCAGTCTCAATGTCTGACCCACGCGCCCAGTAGCAAAACGCGCGGTGCTCTTCAACCACATTAAACCTGCGTTTCGTACTGGAGCTCTCGTTATCTGATACGTTACTAGCCGGATTTGAATCATCCGCGCTTTGAAATAGCCACAATCCGGCAGAGCGGAAACATAACTCACACTTGACAGCCGGCCGCGACTTTTCTTTATCAATGCGCCAGCCAAACAGTGCAAGCAATAGCGCCGAGTTCACGTCGCTGTCCTCCGCCGTCAACGTCTCCCCATTGGTACTTTTGTATACATCAAATACCTTGTGTTGTAGATTGCGCAGTAGTCCCCGTTCAAATTCACTAAGTGGTTGATCTGTTGCTGGTAGCTGACCACAATATTCTAAGAGATCTGCTGTGTACTGACATAGCTCATCTACAGTTTCTCGCGACGTAGCCAGTGGTACGCTGTAAACACTGCTGGCACATGCATGTCCTTTCCAGGGACACCCGGTGTTGTGGGCACTTTGGAGCTGCTGAGCTAGACGCCCAATCCACCGTACCTCCTCTTCGTCGTTTAGGTCGTCTGGAATCTGGGCAAGCAGCATAGCCGAACACATTGGACATTTAAGCGTACTGCAGTCTACGTTGATCCAGCCGTTACGTGCGCATCTCACTGGACTTATCCTTGATGACTGTGTTAACCAGGTGTGTATTTTGTACGTGGCAATTCGTGCAAGTAAATCCTCATAACTCCACGGCCGGAATCTTTCTAGACTGACTGGCTGTTGAATGGTCTCTGCAGCGGTGGACGTCTTGTTTGCTTCCGAATCAGAGGGCGACTGCGGTGGCCGCTGCCGCTTTGTGCTGAGTGCCGAAAATGCGTTTTCAAGTCTTCTTTTTGTAACTTCAGGATGTGTCAAGGCTGCCATTTTAATACACTAGCAAAGCAAAATAAAACAAGAAAGCTCGGAAAAGAGAGCCACAAAAGTGAACTCTCCATGCAGCCAATCGGCGAAAAGGAGGAGGATGCGTAGCAGGTATGGATAGGAAAGGCCGTGTGCGGCCTCTCCATTTACCCCTTCCATGTCATGCTGGCTTCCTTACTGCATGTCAAGACAAGACCCATGTTGCCTCACCAAGCCTTACAGTGCCTTTTGCCTTATCTGAGGAATTTATTGCGCTTGAAATTTATCTACAGCTTTTAGATTATACTCAGTTTATAAGCAAATAAGATATGAAAGTCCTGTATTTTGCATCAGCGCGCGACGCGGCTGGACGGGGCGAAGACAACATAAACCTTAACAGTTTCTCTGCAAAAGGACGACACCCAACATTGGACGACCTTCTCGGACATTTGCAGACACTTCATGCAAGTCTGGGGCCTATTATTGAGACATCATTAGTCTCGCTAAACAGCGACTATACCCTAGAGACGTCGGTGGAGCTGAAAGATAGTGACGAGGTAGCGATCATTCCGCAAGTCAGCGGGGGTTAGGCGTAGACGTTTAAGATTTATCAGATTGATGTAACAGGGGAAATAACTAGAAGATATCTATACAAATGTTTTGGCAAACCCTTGGTTACCTGTAGGCATGTGGCTGACCTGTGGCAATTGAACACCAATTGTAGACAAGTTGTCATTCCATGGCTCGTATGGAACTCGAATTTTTTGTAATGGATGTCCGCTCAATGTGTCCGGGCGCGTGCCAATATTGCTAGAGCGCAGTGATGGATGGAAGCGCGAGCTGCCGTCAAATAATATATCTGTGTTGTCTGTTTGTAGCTGTGTGTTTTCCTGGAACCCTGGCGAGCGCAGTGCAGATAAGCGATAGTTGGAAAGAGGCAGACTCATATTAGCACCAGGATTTAGAATCGAGCCAAATATGTCTGTTGGTTTTGTCGGTAAGCTTGAAAAGCGCTGAACTGGTTGTACCGGCGCCACAGCACCTAATGGCGAACAATTAGTACTGCTGGAATTCGCGGGGAATAACACGTGCCCAGTGTTGTAGCTGGCCGATCCTAGCAGCTGCATTAGATCCGAGCTAGAGCCAGTAGACACGGAAGACTGTCTATTAGGACCGTTGCTCAGACTATCAAGCAAGGCAACCGCGGCAATATCATCAAAGTCCAAACTTAGATTAGTTCTATCCTCAAATTTTACTTCACGCGTAGCGCTGCCATTCTGGTAATGCATGTGTTCATGTGGCTGCTTATCCAATAAACGGTGCTCTGTGTCTGGACCAAGGATGTTGCCAAAATGATTATTCTGCTGTAACTGCACTGGTATGTTTTCCTTGTTCTCTTCATTAATGTTCCCGTATGTCGAGAATGGCTCGTGTTGAAATATAAGCAGCCCAGAGTTAGTGTGGTTGCTTGTGTTAATTATTCCACGCGTCAGTGAAGACATGGGCGACGCGCTTGCCGCATGGGCACTGATATAACTAGGCATACCCATGCTGTCGACACTCTGGGGTTGTAATACTGATGACTGCGTGTCAATGTTTGCAGTGACTCGTGCGCGCTTGGAGGGAGTATCTGTCTGCACAGCCTTCTTGCCGCGCTTCTTGGTACCTGCCTCGGTCCGAATGCGAATCCGCAGTCCCTGCTCAGCAAAAAGCCTCGACAATTGCGTTGATTCTACAAAAAGATTATGAAAATATACACCAGAGATTTTTGAGCTCGGTAATTCTGCGAATATCCAACTAGTGGATATTTGCTTTTCGGACTACTAGACTGCTAATTTGCATTGTGGAAGCTTACCCATCATTCCTGGAAAACGCTTGGGCGAGTATACGAAGAAATTATCCGAAGTGACCGACGCACGGTTATAGACAGTAGCGCTACATTGTTATCAGAACAACCCTGGTAACGCATCTGGTTAGACAATACCATCTTGGTTGTAAGTAGCCACATGCATAAATTGTTTGTAAAACCTACCCTTTAATCTCAAAGAGGTCAAACCGAAGGCGGAAGGAGCCTTCCATGCGAACACTCAAATCGCTGAATACAAAATAGGCGCCCTGTGTATCAGCCATGTCGCGTAACGTATGCAGTGGGGAAACCATGGTGCCAGCCATGGCAGTTACCTTGCTTTCTTTGATGTGGTGTAAAGTTTGCTTGCCTTCAGCATCTAGCAAGACTACCTGCATAAAAAATGCAGGGCTGACTGTGTATTGTCGGGAGTGTGGATTTAATGGATCGCACACAATCAGCTGGATAACGGGAGGAGGGTCAATTGGCCTTCTATCAACTACACACTCCAGAAAAAAAAATAAAATACATTGTAAGCAAAAATGTATATAATTAATGCATGCTAATTAATACCGAGTAAGTTGGTGCTTAAAAGTATCTGAACACTTACTTTTCTCGCTGACACTTCCGACTCGTGACCTCTCAGGCTGCTGCCGAATAAAAAGCTGGTGGCGTGGTAGCGGCGACGGTCTACACGGTCAATTGCTTGTGAAATGAGCATTGGTTATCATAAGTTGCTGTAAGTATGAGTTCGCACAAGGAATTAGTGTGTGGCTACATACCTTAGAGCTTGGGTAGCTTCTGCCGTAGCAGCCGAGCAGAGAAGCTGCAGATTATCATTTGCTATACCACCACTATGATTCATTTGTGGGTTTGCAATGCTGGATGTAAATAGTAGATGATTAAATATCAAAGGTAACAAGCAGCGTTCCGAGTAGTTGGTCAGTTAGAGTTGTTGAGGAGGTCTACAGAACGGAGATTCGCAAATGCGTATCCGTCGACGTGGATATATACTTATATCAGACAAGGCTAGCAAATGCACCTAGTGGTTAGTACGCATTTCTACTAGCTTTTCTTCCCCGCAATCTGGCTGAAAATGCGATGGACATTTTCAGTGGAAGGTAAGAATTTATTGATTCTCCCCCATACCCCCTCTTTGACTAATTCTCACATAATCATTTTTATATTGCTATTGATGAAGATTGTGTGAACTTTTAGTATTAAAAGGCCACATGTGGGGGTGATATTCAAGTGTTATTGGAGAAAAAAGCACGGAGAAGCACGAATCTCTATAATCAATATTTTTCACTAATAATCCAAGCTCTCCTTGTACATGACTGGGCAGTTGGTCTTTACCCCCATCAGATATTTACATATACCGAACATAAGATGGCATATAATGGCAGACGTCATTTTGCTAGTCATCATAGTTATGCACTAAAAGTACTAAATACTTTTTTCTCAGAATATGTGTTAATTGCCATATCTCCTCTACATAATCTGTTTTACGCACTTTGTTAGCTTTTGTCCGTTCGTTCGTAGGCACAACTAGGTAAAAATAGGTGGATACGCGATATCCGATAGATTTCTTACACCTTGAGGATATTTGATTGGTTAGTACGAAAAGTAGAGTTAATCAAGCGACATTACCAAGCATGTAGCATGGTTTGAAAGTATTGGATGTATTTTGAAGCTCTGAGTGCTTTTATAAAAGAACAGAATACCAGAGAAGAGGTCAGTTGTAGTTGACTTCTTTTCTATACAAATGGGAAGTGCCTTGAGCCTGAGCTGTGTAGTAATCCTGGCTTTTTACGATTTGTATCCCAATCTGAGGTATTGGAATCGTGATGTTGCTGCTGTTTTAGGCTTTCAGCATATCATGTTCAGCCTGTGTGAGGCAAAAGAGATTCTAGTGTGTTTCCGGTGTGGGCATGCTGCGTCCTTTGCTGATTAACAGTAAAATCCCACCAAGTTCTGCAAAAAGAGAACTAAGCAGCCCAAAACGCACATATCACCACTCTAAATCAGAAACGTGATTGCTTAACATATAGTTTTCAGATCTTGTGCTCAACTTGTGACATGCTGCTTCGATTTTAGCTTCTAAGCACGAAGCTCTAATGGAAGACATCAGCAGACACAGCCAATCACGATGCTATAAAGAGGTTGAGGTAAAGCCGCACCAACAAGTCTGGCGCGAACATCCCCCCTCCTTTCCTATCAACTTTCCATATCATTCTTCAGAGATACTGGACGCAATTTGCATTTACCTTTTACAGGCTCGGATGAAGACAGAACATACATTACGCAGCCAAGTTGTGTCAGGCTAACCAGAATCCGCACTAAAGCCGCAAACCACTACCACCACACTCTCGGGACATGGGCAAGTCAAACAGTAAGCTCTCAGCAGAGCAGCTCACGGAACTCCAGAATTCGACAAAGTGTAAGTGGGTAAAGCAAACAAAAGCAATAGCAGTGAGTAGGACAACAGCAATGAGCAGGCTTGGTAGAGCCTTAATATACTAGTGTTCACTTCTCTTGCTTTGCGCTGTGGAACAAGAGTCAGCGAGTGTATATTTGTAAAGTTGTATTAATTGATGTGCTTGGTTTGTGCGACAATTATGTGTAGTTGAACGCAAAGAGATACAGCAATGGCATAAGGGATTCCTTAAGGACTGTCCGTCGGGTGAGCTGAACAGGACAGAGTTTAAGGGTATTTACAAGCAGTTTTTTCCGTTTGGAGACCCGTCGCGATTCGCCGACTACATATTCGAAGTATTTGATCGGAATCACAACGGCTCTATAGACTTTACAGAATTCCTACAGGCGCTGTCAATTACATCGCGAGGCTCTCCAGAGGAGAAGCTGCGGTGGGCATTTGAGCTGTACGATATTGACGGCGACGGCCTGATTACAAAGGACGAGATGCTCAAGATTGTTGATGCCATATACCGAATGGTTGGCAGCATGGTACAATTACCCAAGGACGAGGACACGCCTGAAAAACGCGTGGTCAAGATCTTCCATCTTATGGACAAAAACAACGATGGACATATTGATCTCGCAAAGTTCAAGGAGGGCTCGCACCAGGATCCACTTATCATGCAGGCCCTGAATCTCTACGACGGCCTTGTCTAGCATCTGCTTTGGTCAATTGCACAATTATCTTTTACACCTTGTTTTCTTACATTTGAAGCACATTATTGTTGTTTTGCATGTGTGGTTTTCTTGCGAGTAAGCATGAGGAAGGGCGCAGGCGTAGGATACGCGCGGGTTTGGCATGCATGACACAGCAGCAGAAGAGGGAAAGCGCAGCACAAATGATGGCGATGGTAGGAGTGGGGGAGACTGAGAAATGGCAAGGGATACACGCTTCTACAAGCCCTAACTAAAAATATTTTGGTAGTAACAGTGCTCCAAGGAGGCAGGCAGGAAGAGGATAATGTCACAGGCCACACGCTGTAATTGAATAAGGCAGCAGACATTGACAGTAGCGCGCGCCGCATGTAACAGTGGTTTAAAGAGGGAAAGGGGCAACGACGATTGCCACGGGGCGCACGCCCGTCCCATTTAGGCTGATAATACCGGTGAGTGCGCTCAGACATGTTAGCCAAGCATACGGCAATCCCGAACAGAAGCAAAGAATCTTGACTAAAAGCCGGCGCGTTGGACGGATATGGCAATAGAGCGGGAAATACCCGCAACCTATCCGAAGGCCACAGCTGCAAACCTCCACTCAACGACCATCACTCGGGTTCACGAAAGAAGAGAGGTTTTGTGCAGCATACATGTAGAGTAGTCATTAAAACCCTTCTCCTACCCACACGTCTTTCTTTCTCTAATTCATTTCTTTTTGTACACAAGTGTGTTAATTTAAAGCTTTTTCCTTGCACGGACAGAAGGTATTTTGTTCTCACCTGGTTACTATTCAAAGCGTCAGTGCACTACTATTTGCGTCGAGGTCGCGACGCCCTTTACACCCCCTTCTCTGTCATATTGGGTACACCTAGCTTGGCAGTAGATCACTAACCGCACGAGCATCGAGCAGCACGAGAGGATGGCGCCGATTCTGTTAAAAATTAAAGGTACCAAGCTGTTTTCACCGTTTGACGAAATCGAAGATGTTGGCGACCTATCAACGCTATGGCGGGTGTGTTCTAAAGTCAGGGACTCGCTTGAAAATGGGTCGCGATTAGAGAACTTGTCGTGGCGGTTGTGGCACCTACACCAGACGCTGGAGGCCCGCGGAAAGGGCAGAGACTACCGCAAGCTTCCACCATCAACCACAAAACAGCTTGAAAAGACTATCAGACGCCCAAATATACCAAAGACAAAGCCAATGCAGATTAAGGTACGTCTGGGAAAGGCCAATGATCGCTCCGAATCCTCTAACAGAGTCAACAAGGCTCGTGCAATGCAGCCGGATTCTGTCGAGAGAACTAGCACAACTGCTGCGGCGGCATCAGAAGGCACAGGCACACCACTGGCACCACAAAGCAACAGCGAACCACCTACAAAGGAAATACAGACAGCAGCGCCTGCCACTTCTGCATCGACTGGCACAGGTAATAGTGTAGCATTATCAGAATCCGCAGCTCGTTCATCTAAATTGCAGCCAAATGCCCTCCAATCGCAGGTTACCGATAGAGACAGTGTATCATTGCAGCAGGGAAAAGTACAGCCGGCAAGCGATGCTGCTAATCCTGCTGTCACAGACCAAGAGGATGGCGTGGGTTCTTCAACCAGCGCACCGGCTACAGCCAGCAGCAACGGCCCCGGCGAGGAAGTGCAGGCATCAGACTTTATGTCATTTGGTCCATCAAGCTTCTTATCTAACGGCTTTGACCTGGATGCACCACAGATTGAGATTACTCTTGATGACATCTTCTCAGCCAGCAGCGCAGATTGGTCGCAGTTTGGTTTTGCCTCGCTGGCGGGAAACCAAGCACTGGGTATGCCAATCCCAGACTACGGCGGTGCAAGCGGCGGTAACGTTGGTGCGCAATGGAATGGGCTGCCCTATCCTGGACCCATGTCAGGTAGCGCGCCGTATGGAATGGGTCACGTACAGGTGGGCCAGGAACAGGAAAAGAAGCACGATGGGCCTATATGTGACAATTGCGGCGTCACATCTACGCCGCTCTGGCGCCGTTCAGTTGACGACACGCTTCTGTGCAATGCATGCGGACTTTACTACAAACTACATCACACCCACCGCCCAAAGTCGCTCCGAGCAAACGCTGCACGCAAGGATGGCATTGATGAAGATGTTCCTAAAACGTTCTGTAAAAACTGCAAAACCTCGACCACTCCTCTCTGGCGTCGTGATGAAGCCGGGGATCCACTATGCAATGCTTGCGGGCTCTATTACAAGCTCCACAAAGAAAACCGCCCAATTAAACTCAAGTCGGACGTCATTCGGAAGCGCCAGCGCCACGATGCCTCATCAAGCATCCCGCGAAAACGACAGGGTCGTGGTTTACAGAAGCAGGCTGGGGATGCAGAGGTATCGAGCTCGGCCACTCCAGGAACGCCAGTTGTTGGCCAATTACCAGATGCGCAGGCATCTCTTTCACAAAATGGGACGTCAAAGCCTGACGCTTTGGGCATCCAGCTTACAGCAGCGTCTCAACAGGCGCAGATACAACACCCACTGCTACCACAATCTGCACCGCCACTTTCATATTCGGCAAATGGCACACAACTACTGAACGGCCCAGAGTCAGGTGTTTACAGCTATACACACCCTAGCCAACAACCGGCGTCCGTAGAGTTTCCGCGACCGTCGGTCTCACTGGATGAGCACAACCAAGGTGTTACGGTGAATGGCCTTACCGTTATGTCTACTCATAGTTTCAATGCGCCAGCAACAACTGATGCGGTCAATCTGTCGCTGCCGCTTCAGCATTCGGCCACTCTACCCACGCGACACGAGGGTATGGTACACCACTCAGCTGCCTCTACGAATATCGGGATCAGCGCCTCGCGTGCCACGGGCGGCTCGATCAACATTCCTATTTCTCCCCCGCTCAATGCCACTAGGCACGATAACTATTTTACGCGGATTTCGAATATCAATGGTGGATCTTCACATACCGCGCCGGCAGAGGGTGTACAGAGACAATTACCGCCGCTAGATTCATCACAAGGCGGTGGAGGTAACGGCGGTGGTATGCTGCAGGCGACGATGAGTCTCCAGCCACCTAGTTCCAACAATGGACTTTCCGTGTCTTATCGGCAGGCTCGGGGCTCTCTATCATTCCACCCAAATACTCATACACACGAGGAACTGGAGCCCGATGCCAAACACTACTCGGACCGTCAACTGCCGTCACTTGCTGAGTTGGCCTCGGCATCGACTACGCATGGCGCTGATTCCTTCCGGTACACTCACCAACAGCAGGCATACCCGCCCCTCAATCCCTGAAAACGGACCAAGACGCATATCAACCATGTATCTTTAGCAAAAGTAACACAAAAATCCAATCTTTTATTGAAAGCTTATGCTTATCCCTAATTTAAGTTATTAGTGGTTGCTTTAAATAATTCTTGTTACAAGAGATGTGTCTTGGTCTTCTTGCTTGCTGCTCTTCCTGTGAAGTCTGGCGGGTTGCTAAAGGTGATCAGCTACTAACACAGTATTTTGGCTCTGTAAGAAGATCCAGTATTCTATTACCCACGCGCTGGGTGAAGATGTGCTAGACTTTTATAACAACAACAAAATCGCGATTACAGGGCCTGAGATTGGGATCGGGGGGTTTCTGCGTTGAAGAATTATAAATATTTTGTGATATATTAGAAAATATAGAGACTACCAATGTCATTTTTAGTAGTCTGTGGATTAGGCAAGTACATCGCGCGTGTTTTAGAAAACTGTGAGCAGCGCAAAGCTGGTGTAGAACAAACCAATGGGGTATGCCACCAGCAACCGCTGCTCGGACATGGACAGCACAGTGACAAACATGGTGGCCGACGAGTACGTGCTCCAGGCAATGGGCACAATAGATGCAATAGCGGCAATCTGGCCGGTTTTTAGATCGGTAGCCAACCCGACGCTACCGAGAACAACAATAGGTAACAGACAGTAGCCGAGTATGCTGGCCGTGTGCATCACAGCGATGCCCCCTTGTGACATTAGGTTCAGAATGGTCCAAATGCCAACAGTTCCGAACAGCGCAACACCGTAAATATATCCGAATTGCGACTTGCCGCTCAGCAGCAGAAATGTCCCTAAAACAAGAATAAACAGCAGAGGGCCTGCCATGTCTGTGTCGTCGTATATGCTGGTATCAAGGGGTTTAAAGGGGTTCAGCACCGCCAAAGTCTTTGATTTTATATGCTGGAAGTTAATACCCAGTTCCTCCATCAGGGGTGCTTCGTTAGGCAGCCCGCCAGTGCCAAAGGCTGCCAGCCATGAGCGCTCCACAATGGGCATAGCCGTGCCATACGAAGACGCATAGAATTCGTCTCCGGAGCCCTGCATACCTGTTGCTGCTGTTGCTGTTGCTGAGGGGTCTGAGAACTGTGTTTGATAGAACTCTAATCCATCTGTTGGATTGCTGCTCGGGTATACCTGGTCCTGATCGAAAAGAACCGAATGCGCCATCTGCTCGTCTTACAACCGTTCGCTAGATGACTAAATGCGTTGGATTCAAAGCAAAAGTGCGCTGTCGCGAAGAAGAAAGGAGTTTTAATGACAAAAAAGATGCAA
>JANBTM010000043.1:37867-51784 GCA_027578695.1 Coemansia sp. RSA 1365 | reverse complement strand
TTTATGATAAACACGTTAACAAAAACATTTACAAAATTGAAGGGATCCTGCCATGTTTTTTCAGGTTCGCTTAGTCATGCAAGGTTGCATTAAATGACATCCACTACATTAAACAAAAATGACATTACTTACTCAGCAAGTTATCTGATAAATAATAGGGTAGCTTTCATATCTGCTATATGTTGGCATTAGTCAGATACTGTTTTTAAGAAAGCTATTGGCGCATGAAAAAATAATATTTGCGTCAAGTTAATTTTTGGCAGCGAATGTTCTTGTGTTTTGCATCGAGAAACAAAGTTTATGCGTCGTTGACATGCGTCGTTGGCGTTAGCAGACAAGAAAAGCCCAAGAAACAGAACAACAACATATTAGTAGCAGTTTTGAATGGACATATAAACATTTTTTAGCAATGTCATAGCAATAATACACAACACAACACATGCAACTTACCTTAATGTCGCCCGTATTCTCGTAAAGGAGGGTGTAGTCAGATGTGGAATCGTTAAAGACCACATAATTTGAAGGGTTACTCTGTTCTCAAATGCTGCGCAGAAGGTCCATCATCAGGAACCGCCACAGGAACATTATTTGCACGTCTTGGGCGCATAAAGCGCTCAGGCACACTGCCAACGACTCCTACAACCATGCGCAAACAACATCCTCACCTACAACCCAAACACATTACATAATTGGCGCAAACCTGCTATATCAACTACTGCTAAAATAATTTATTCTTGACGCTAATACTTTTCTAGTATGACTTTATCATTGCTGGGATTGTCTACACATTGTGTCTATTTAAACTACTACAGATGAACCCCTCTAAACTTATAGGGTCGGGACATGGCCAATTTGATAAGATTAGAGGGGTTATAAGTTTAAGAATACATAGGATTAGGGGAAGCTTACCTACATACTTACTATCACGTGACTTTTGAAGATATAATATGTGGTTATAGGTGTTTAATATCACAGTTTTAACTTCTAAAGCCTGTTTTTTTTTAATTTTAAAGCTAGTTATTTATTAAAAAATAGAAGTAAATATAGATGTATTAAGAAGTATGCATTATTAAATAAAATACTAATGCTTACCATATTAAAATTTCTGAAGTTATAATTTTATAAGCCAACTTTGGCTGGTAGACCAAAAAATTTTCTAAAAGTTAAAAATTTAGAGGGGTTTATAAGTTTTTGGCTGTGTCCCATGTTGGGACAGCCAGTTCTTATAAGATTAGAGGGGTTATAAGATTAAATGGGATAAGTTTAGAGGGGTTCATCTGTAATAACTTAATGTGTGTGTTTAGTTTTTTTCTTGTATGTTCTCGCAAACCCGTATCTACGATCCTTACGCGCCTTATATGTGAATGTCTTGTCTCTCACAATGAAAAACGCAATACAGTCCCGCCGATGTGCCGAAAGTGGTTTATTTTAAAAAATAATTAGGAAGTTTTCTGTGCCCACTGTAGAAAGAAAAGGTTGAACTAAATGCCCACATCGCTACTTTTGATATTGTTGGAGCGCATAATGCCCTTGACAAGAGACACGTAATTTGTACTCGAAAACAGTGCCTGGTGTGTCTCCAAGAACAAGGCAACAACAGACAGATCGAGATATGTGCGAGCCACTTCACTCTCTGCCTCCTCATTCGTCCACCATTTGATATTGTCGATGTGAACTTTGGCTACCAGCAGCAACGCATAGGGCAGCGTGCGATGGAAGGAGGCCAGAACCGAATGGGCAATCTCGTGAAGGCGCATTTCCTGGGCTCTGATCCGCTCCCGGAACACACTTCGTAGCCGGTGCGTCGTCTGGTCGCGCGTGCTGTCAGATTTGGACACGCTTGGACTGCGCTCAACATCCATGTTATTTTGCAGCTCTGGCGAATCAAACGAGCAATCGGTGGGATCTGCAGAGGCCTCCTGGTTGACCTCTGAGACTGGAGCACTGCTGGTGCTGTCCGAGGTAGGAGAAGCATTTGATTTAATCTCGGCCAAAGCCAGCACCCAATGGGGCACGCCAGGAAACTCGCCGCGCAAAATGCGAGACACTTGGCGAGCAGCAATTGTCATGCGCTCCCAAAGCTCCTTAACGTACTGATCAAAAGCAGAGAGCAGCTCTGCGTCCTCGGGTCGTCGGTCGGCAGGCTCTGGCAACGAGCTAGAAAATTCATAATGTATCTGAAATACCATGCGGTAAAGGTGGATGTTCAGAGTCGAGTAAAGGATAAGCATAACCAGGTGATGCAAGTGAGGGATTTCAATCCCAGATATGTGGGCTTCGGGATCAAGCACAGGGTCGCAGTCAGCAGTGTTACCAGTAGACGGACGCGGGCCAGGGCTCCAGCAGCTAGGATTGGCAATCGGACTGTCGGCCAACATGCGCAGAATATCCTGGCGCACCATCTCAAAGATGCGCTCAACGCGCTCAACGTTTGCACGTAGCATCTTCATCTTTGCAGCCCAGTGCATCTGTAAAAACATTGGGGTGTAGTCGTTGCCGTAGGGCGAGCGTGGACGAAATAGCGAACCCATGTCTGCCAAAAAAGCCACTAGATGGCTCATAGAGAAGCCATACTCGATCTCTGACATCATATACAGATTTTCGCGCTTGCGCTCGCGGATCTCCTGGCCTAAAGTCAACTTGTTCATATCGTGGCCAACGCCCACGCGCATGTACCCCTCGCGTTGGTAGCGGGGCACACGCTCGGGAGCGCGATAGGAAAACTCAGGACAATCCCAATCGCGTGCGCTGCAGGGAAGATGCACAAACATGCGAGCCTCGTTGACCATAGTGGGTAGACGCTCGGCAATAGCGCAAAAGCGCTCATTAGTAAATAGGGTCCACCACAGGCGACGGCGCAACTCGGCTTCCAGCGGTGTAAGGGCCTGAGACATAGGCACGTGATCTCCAGAAAAGTCGCCGGGTATCAGAGCCAGGTCGTCTTGGTGCGTCGTGCCAGGCTTGGGCGGCTCAAAGATGCCAAAGTGCATCTTGGTGGCAATCGCACGCGAGGGAGCGTCAATTACGTGGAACTCCATCAGCTGGGCAAGACGTACCGCTTTGCACCAGTACATCGAGGCCTCCTGCCACCGCGGCGTGCCAAAGATGTATAGCGAAAGCAGCGCCAAGCCCTGGACGACATCAACGCTTGGCTTTTTGAGCTCGTCGGACAGCGCAGTTCGAGCACTGACAGCAAAATGCTCCTCCTCCTCAAGGACCTCGGAGGCGGCCAGAATATGAGAGTGCAGCAGCGGGCGGGTGGCAAGAGCACGCATGGAGAGCCAAACAAAGCGGTTAACGGAGCCGTCTGCAATCTGACGCAAAAAGGAGGGCTTGTGAAGGATGGGGCACTGGGGGTGAATGTAGCAAAAGTAGCTGTGAACAGCGTCGCCAGCCAGATCGGCGCGGCGCTCAGTTTGAAGCAGCGAAGGATGTATAGGTGCGGCATGAGGCTGGCGTGGAGCGCGAGGCGTAAATTCAAGCGGATGACTAGCATGTGGAATGTCGCTAGTAACATTGGAAAGATGGTCCAGCGAAGCCTGCACGGGTGCAGAGGCAGCGCCGTTACTGGCCAATGCAAACGCAACGCAGCCAAGCGACGATGACAAGGCGCTTGCATCAGTGGTGCGCGGGGGCTGTGGAAGAACCGTGGACAGCGCTGAACCGCCTTGCGTCTGAGCTAGCAATAGCGGCGGCATTGGCGGTGGCACAGTAAGCGGCTGGAACTGACCGATAATGCTACTGTATCCCAACGAGCCGCCCGCGCCCTCTGCAATCGGCGTTGAGGCACTGGTATTTGTAAAACCCATTGCATGCAGAGGTGGGGCAGCGCCAGTCGCATAGTTCAGCCCGTGAAACGGTGCGCCAATGCCACGAGAGTCCAGCCCGTCAGCGCCAGAGCGCGGCACAGCGTCGTGGGGAGCAACGGTGTAAGACTCAAAATAATCACTTCCTTGTACTTCGGTGGCGGTAGACCCCGAGTGAACCGGGAATAAATCCAGGATGGCATTGCTCTGCGGCGGTAGCGAGAAAAACCCCACGCCCGACACAGGAAGTGCCGACGCTGTAACGGGCGGAGCCACAGCGGCGCTGGATCCTGCGTGGAGGCCGAATGCAGCGTGATGGTTAAGCATCTGCGGCTGACCCGGGCCCGCAGGCGAGGGCAGAGCCTGTCTGTGATCGGTTGCAGGAGTCAACTGTAGCCCGCCCGCGAGCAACGCACGATGACCAGCACCCTCGCCGGCAATCTCGCCTGTAGATGTCGTCAGCCGTGCGCCTGCGCTCGGCATCGCACTGTCGCCCGGAGAAAACAGCGCCAGGCTGTGATCACTTGGGTACGCGTACTGCTGCTGGAAAAGCCCCAGCGATGATATGGCCGAGCCTGGTGCGTCTGGAGCGTGCGACGCCCACTGCGCAAAGTACCCCGGTGGTGGAGTTTGCTGTTGCCCGCCGGAGCTTGGCACCAGAAACAGCGAACCCTGCGTCCGCCGTGGCTGCGTGCCCGAGTACCCTGCGCCCGCCTGAATAGAAGACGTACTAGCTCCCGGCGCCAGATACGGGCCTGCTGTCCGCTGTTGCTGTTGCTGTTGCGATTTTGGCGGCCGCCCACGCTTCTTCTGTGCCAGGTACGTGCATGGGATGTTGCGGGAGATGCAGTTGCCGCAGTGTGGCTGCACGCCGTCGCACCGCACCTTCTTACGTCGGCAACTGGCACACGCCTGGTTCACCCGCCCAGCCGCTGTCAAAGATGTCGATGTGTTTCCGCTACCATCACCTAAGCCCTTTGGTGATACTGGCGCGTCTTCTGGTTCCATTTTAATGACCGGGTACATCCACCCCGGTACTGATGTTGGTAAGACTGATGCTGATACTGGGTCAGCACAGGTAGGGTAGCTGTTTAAAACGTGGTGTGGGTCACCAGAAAGGGGCTGTGTCTGCCGCTGGGTTGGTGCTGTAATTGAGAGGTCAATCGAGACTGTTGCGCTCATTTCGCTTTACAATAGAGTATATGCGTGTGGAGAGTATTGGCAGTGGGAGAAACTGCATACCTCCTCACACGCTTACTCACTCCACGGGCAGGCCGCTCGGCAGACCACGGGACGTGTACTGGATCTGACGGCTGAAACCGCTGTGACAAGCGAGCTATAAATAATGGCTGCTTAGTGTGTGCGATAAAGGTCCTTTTGGGGGCGAGCAAGCAAACCAGAAAATATAACAAAGGACAAGCCAAGCAGAAAGAAAGAGGCTTGTGCGCAAACGCGCGTGGGTAAAGAGGATTAAGAGAAATGCCTTTCCGCAAGGAAGAGGGAGGTTGCGTTGGAGTTACGCAGGGCAGATAGAGGGAGTCCGCGGCAGAATCGCAAAAGAGTAGTAGAAGGGCAAGTAAAAATAAAAAAAAACCTTTGGTCGGCAGATGCGAGTGTAAATGGGAGAAGAAAGTGTTCGGTGCACGACGCCAGAAGCACAAATGGGGGTGAGGGGGGAAAAGAAATCTTGCAACGCACAGAGTAAAAATAGTGTAGCAAAAAAAAGGGCTGGCCCTGTCACTGCCGGGGGAGCGGTGGCTGCCATTGCCTGCGTCCGCCCTGCGTCTTCTTATTCCTGGGCGCATCTAACATTGCCCACCTGAAAAGTCAGAATTGCTGCTCGCCATCTGAACAGGGCGGCCGATCCGCCCACACGGCATCAGTCAGTGAAAGAAATGGGGGAGGGATGTATGTCCCAAATGGCGCTGTCTGCCAAATGCATGTGCGATTTCTGGCGCAGACGCTGGGGACGCTGTCGCCCCGCCAAAAACCACACACAATGTGTCTGTGTGCCAGCCTGCGCATACTTGCCGAGAAGATGCTTGCCTGTAAATACCATTGTCTGTATTCCTTACTCATACTGCTACGCAGCTCATCCTTGGAGACGCCAAGGGGCTGGGGCTGCGAAATCCCAACACCAGTGTCCAGCGCAGCCCAGAAAAGTCCCCCGTGTTTTCTTTTGCTGCAGCGCTCCCGGATCTTCTTGTGCGTGCAAGGCGTTTCAGCAGCCCGCATATACCGTCCGCCCAACTCGATTTGGACAAGTCTGATGCGTGGCGCCCAGATGTCCACGACCTGCGCACCATGACTCGATTGGCAAGCGAACCTCCGGTGCTGGTGGCGGCTGAGCTCTTCGGTGCTCCACAGTCCACTTCAATTTGGGCATTGCTTGTTTCCACGCACAAGGGTGCACTTTTAGACCGAATCTTGTGGTGAACACCCACGCATCAGCCAGTGTGAGCCTATGCCACAGATACGTGCTCATTTCTTTCTCTGGTAAAATCAAAGCCATCTTTCCGGAACTCTGCCGACTCTAATACTTTGTCCCGTGCCGTCGATTGATTTTTAATCAAAATCTACCGACACAAACAACTGCAAAGTCACGGCTGATGTAGCCTTTACTATGCACATCCCAAATAAATCTGCGTTTGCCGGGTTTAGTTTTGATGTCAACTATAAAAATGCCGCCGAGAAACATCGGCGCTATTGCGACAAGGAACAATATTAGTCTGTCTGCTGGCTGACAGAGCTGGCTTCAAAGCCATTTTCTAGTAATGGGTGATTTGCTGTTTACGTGCGTTAAAAATAAGAATACTAGAGAAGCGAAATTACTTCTTGGCGTTCTCGGGACGCAGGTTGCGGACGGTCTCACCGGCGCGCCAGATCTCAGCGTCGCGGAGCTCCTTGAGTTCCTTCTCAAGGGACTCACGGTAATCAGCCTGCGAGTTCTTGTCGAGGGCACGCTGGCTCTCAGTGCCGTCCTTGACTGACTTGTACAGATCCTGGAAGACAGGCAGCGACGCATCGTAGAACTTCTGGTGCCAGTCCAGGGCACCGCGCTGGGCGGTGACGGAGCAGTTGGCGTACATCCAGTCCATGCCGTTGGCGCCGATCAGAGGGAACAGCGACTGTGTGGCCTCCTCGACGGTCTCGTTGAATGCCTCGGAAGGCGAGTGGCCTTGCGCACGCAGCACATCGTACTGTGCACGGAAGAGTCCGTTAATCGCACCCATGAGCACACCGCGCTCTCCAAACAGGTCCGAGTATACCTCCTTGGCGAATGTGGTCTCATACAGGTATCCCGAGCCAATAGCCACACCAAGCGCAACAACGCGCTCATGAGCATGACCCGAAGCGTCCTGGAAGACAGCAATCGACGAGTTCAGGCCCTTGCCTTCGAGGAAGAGAGTACGCAGAGTGGTTCCAGAGCCCTTGGGAGCGCACAGCACAACGTCAACGCCCTTGGGAGCCTCGACGTGCGTCTGATGTTTGTAGGTAATGGCAAAGCCGTGGCTAAAGTACAGCGTCTTGCCCGGGGTGATAAAAGGCTTGATGGTCGGCCACAGGTCGCGCTGCGCCGCGTCCGAAAGCAGATTGAACACAATGTTACCCTTGTTAGCAGCCTCCTCAATGGTGAACAGGTTCTTTCCCGGAACCCAGCCCTCAGCGACAGCCTTCTTCCACGAGCGGCCGTCCTTGCGCACGCCAACGATGACGTTGAGGCCGTTGTCGCGCAGGTTCAGGCCCTGGCCATGACCCTGGGGGCCGTAGCCAAGCACTGCAATGGTGTCATTCTTGAAGTAGTCAAGCAGCTTCTCCTTGGGCCAGTCAGCCCGCTCGTACACCTTCTCCTGCGACCCACCAAAGTTAAGGGTCTTGAGGCCACGAATCTGCTGGAATGCCTACAAGAGCTCCACCACATTTGAAAAATAAAGCAGCAACAATGCCTGATAAAAAAGTTTTTAGTTTATAATCACAGGGTTTAATAGTCACACACCAGCATCGGTTATCACATGAGCAATTCCTGGACCACGACTATCTTTTTAGCAGTGGCAGCACAGTTCGCGCACTAGCAAAGCTACTGCGTAGAAAGGTGGTGATTGGGTGTTTTTCTTTTAAAAAACAATAGAGATATACGTACCGAAGTAGTGGTAGCCGGGGCGGCGCGAGCAGCAAAGCGAGGGGCAACACCCAGAGCGCGCACAGCGAGAGTGGAGCGAGCAGCCGAAGCGGCGGCACGGGCAATAGAACGAGAGGCAGCGCGAGAAGCCATTTTATGAAAGCACAGTGCTGTAGATCGAAGAGATCGTTTGTGTTAGCGCGAATAAAAAGTATTCAAAGAATAGACCAGTGCTTAATAAAGAAGCCAGAGGTGTGTTTTGAAACAGAAGAGAAGCGATTTGAGCGGAGGCTGGGCCTCGGGGGGTGGCAGAAAAAACTTTTTATACCATGTCCGCACTTTGAGCATGCAGACCCGAGTTGGCATGACTCACAAGAAACAAGGCGGCTCGATTACACCATTCTGTGCCTTGGGGGGTTCTATGCTTGGAGTTAGGTTTTTTTCAAGTGACACATGCCTGGGAGGGATTTTTTGACTCCCAACTCCCTTCTTCTGCTTTCGCTTTGTGACTCTTCAGCACTTTACGAGGCAACCCGTCCTAGCTGACTTGGCACAACTCTGAACAAACTACGATGATGGCGTGGCAACCTGTACGCATGGGGTCCAAACATATTCTTAGCGCCCAGCTGCGAGCGGCACGCGCATGCGGTCCACGGATGGCAGGCGGCGCACGGCAGTACTTATCACAGAAAACAGGCAAGACAGGGCGGTGGAACGGAGGGGAGGTGTCAACGGCAGACGCAGTTAGCAACATCATTTACAAGACGCCGACAGCACAGAAGACGTCGCATCACATGCACGTGCTCAATTGCTTTATGCAAGACGAGCCTGGGATCCTGACGCGGGCCACAGGAATCATGGCGGCGCGCGGGTACAACATTGATAGTGTGGTGGTCAGCCGCACGGAGATTCCAGGTCTGAGTCGTATGACCATTACAGTCAATGGCGAGCAGGCCGTGGTGCAACAGGCGCGCAAGCAGTTGGAGGATCTGCCGCAGGTGTGGGCGGTGGTTGACCTCAGCGATGCGAAGGCAGTGGAGCGCGAGATCCTGCTGATCAAGCTTTCAACACTGGGTGCTGAGTACCCGGCATGCATTGGAAACTCGTGTACACCGCGCGAGCCGCTGCCGCCGAGCACTGTGCACCGCCGCGAACGCAGACTGGCGGACGGGCAGATGGCTGAGGCTGAGGCCGATTCTGGCACGCCATACGTGCAGGTTGTCGAGAGCAGCAAGCGCCTGAGCTACATCCGCAATCTGGCAGGCATGTTTGGTGCTAGAATTGTCGACGTTGGTGCCGAATGCTGTATTGTCGAGCTGTGCGCAAAGTCCGAGCGCGTCGATGCCTTTATGAAGATTGTTGCGCCGTTTGGCATTCTCGAAGCTGCCCGCTCCGGCCGCATGGCAATGTCGCGCGCCGCCAAGCTCTCGCTCTTTGAGTCTCCAGAGCAGGAGCCTACATCCGCTGAAGACCCTGCACCCGATCTGTCGCACCTGCCACCCAGCTGAATCCGGAATCTGTTTTTTTGGTGACTAACTCTACATCACCTTGTGCGTGAGGGGGCGATCACACAACGGGCGGGAGGGGAAGACGGAGTGCTCTGCGTCCCACCCAATGGCCTTCCCATTTCTTCCCTTTCTTGGCTGCTCTCAGAAAAAATAAACCCTTTTCTTGCTTAACTGCTACGTAGACTCAGAGCTCTTCCGTAGCACTTTTATCTTCAAAAAATAACGACTACTGTTAATGATGCTGAAACAGGTCTTTTCGCGCGTTTCAACGGGCAGAACTTCGCTGCGGATGCTCTCTGCACGAACGATCAGTGGTACTAGCAATAGTGAGCCGCGGGTCGCGGTAGGCGGAAACGCAAAGGTGAACGAGAGCTCTACAGCAGCAATGGAGTACAAGCAGCAGCATCCGCGGAAGCTACGACGCCTGCCACGCGTAGACGCGGGTGCGTCTGCAGCTGAGCAGGCAGTGTCGAACATACTGTACTACACGCCGATCGCGCCCAAGCTGCAGACTGAGCGCCATATCCTGGACTGTTTGGCGCAAGACGAGCCCGGTGTGCTATCACGGGTCACAGGCATTATGGCGGCGCGTGGATTTAACATTGACACGCTGGTGGCTAGCAAGACAGAGGTTCCAGGACTGAGCCGCATGACGCTGGTGCTTAAGGGCCCGGCCATCATCATGGAGCAGGCCAAAAAGCAGTTGGAGGATCTGGTGCCCATCTGGGCCGTGCTCGACTACAGCCACACTCAAATCATCGAGCGTGAGTCTCTGCTTGTCAAGGTGAGCATTGCCAAGCCTGACACTCAAGAAGATCAGGCCACTGCAGATGCCCATGCCGCATCTGACGCACACACCGCTCCGGATGCCGCGTTCCTGGACTCGCAGGAGCGGTTGCGTGCGCTGCGCCAGCTGGCTGATCTGTTTAGCGGTCAGGTGCTCGATGTCAGTCACAACACTGTGGTGGTGTCGCTTAACGCAAAGTCAGATCGCATTGATGCGTTCCTCAAGCTGGTCCGGCCCTTCGGCATCCTGGAGGCGGTCCGGTCTGGGCTCATGGCCATGCCGCGCTCCGGCAGTGGCACCATGTTCGAGAGCGAGCAGGCTGCGCCACACGCCACCATCAATCACGACGACGCGCCCGATCTCTCTAACCTGCCGCCTAGTTAACTAACTGCTCGTCCAGCGTACCATCTGCACGCCTACCCTGACACCCGTACGTTCAGCTAGCTTTTTTTTTTTTTTTTGCTTTCTTTTATTGAATGGCTTAGTAGAATGTGACTGTTTTGTTCCCCAGATCGTCGCATGAAAGTGCACTCTGTGACTCAACAGCAAGTTACAGTGTTTGAGTGGGCAACGATTTTCCTCAATAAAGGTAGTCAAACTTTTTTTTTTTTTCCTTAAGCCTGGGCCACCCATTCCTAACAGCCCGGCTTGGCTCGCCCAGCATATAACCCAAACTCTCTGCGACGGACTCTTCTCTTCCGCTTTTTTCTCAACTGGTCACCTTTTGCACGTTTTTTTATTGTACTTGTGCCACCGCATACGCCTCTGGCTTCCCAAAAGAAAAGATCGTTGTTGCTATCTTTTGCTTTTGTGTCCTATCTTATCGACACAAAATTCTTTCCCGAAAACCACAAAATCAGAGCTCGTGGTTTACTATAACTTTTTTGCTACTCACACTTGCACTATAAATCTTTGCAACAAACGCAGTCTTAAGGATGGCGTTCATCTCAAAGTCCAAACCGACCATGGCTGCGCTGGCTTCTTCTGCTGGTATCACAGCTCAGAAGAGCCATCGTACCGGTGTTGTTGCTGCTTCATCCATAGCAAAGGTCGTTGTAGCTAGTCAACGGCGATTCAAGGCCACTGTTCCGTAAGTATACTTTCCAAAGGAGACCAGTCAATGCTGGCAGGCTTCAGCGCATTTTTCTCCTCCCATTGCCTTGTCAAATAGCGGAGGAGGAAGAAATGCGCCCTGCTGCACGGCGCCTATGGAGAGGATTGGTGGCTCACTGCCAGCTTGCCAATCTTGTCCAATCTCCTCCTATCTCTCCCCCCATCTCTTCCAGGCACGGGTCCGCTAATATTCGTTGATTATGCACCTAAAAAATCTATTGCATTTAAGGTTGATTGTAGGGCACAGGATAACGCAAAGCCTGCAGCGCCTTCCAGCATGACGGCTGCTGCTGCTGCTGGCGGCGCGGTAAAGGCGGCCACCTGGAGCGCCCACCCGCTTACACAGCGGCAGCCGTCGCAACAGGCGGCAGATAAAGAGTTTGACGCTAGCTTTGTTGGAATGACTGGTGGTGAGATCTTCCACGAGATGATGCTGCGTCACGGCGTCGAGAAGGTGTTTGGATATCCCGGCGGCGCCATTCTTCCGGTTTTCGACGCGATCTACAACTCGAGTTACTTTGACTTTGTGCTGCCGCGGCACGAGCAAGGTGCGGGTCACATGGCTGAGGGTTATGCGCGCGCGGCCGGCAAGCCCGGCGTGGTGTTGGTGACTTCGGGGCCGGGTGCAACGAACGTTATCACGCCGCTTCAGGACGCGCTTTCAGATGGCGTGCCTCTGATTGTCTTCAGCGGACAGGTGGCGACGGCGGCGATCGGCAGCGACGCGTTCCAAGAGGCTGATATTGTGGGCATCTCGCGTGCCTGCACCAAATGGAACGTGATGGTCAAAGATATTGCCGAGCTGCCGCGGCGCATTAACGAGGCGTTTGAAATTGCCACGTCGGGCCGCCCGGGACCAGTGCTGGTGGATCTGCCCAAAGACGTAACTGGCGGCGTGCTAAATCGTGCTATTCCTAATCCTAGCTCGTTCTTGCCGTCGCGGCCTATGCCCGAGAGCATTGGACGCATGGCAGTTCACGATGCGTCCCAGCGGCACCAAGACACACTGAAGCGCGTGGCTGAGCTATGCAACGGCGCCAAGCAGCCGGTAATCTACGCCGGCCATGGTGTTCTGTCATCGCCCGACGGCTGGAAGCTGCTGCGCGAGTTTGCCGACCGTGCCAACATTCCTGTAACCACAACTCTGCTGGGTCTGGGGGCATTTGACGAGCTGGACCCGAAGAGCTTGCATATGCTGGGCATGCACGGTAGCGTCTACGCAAATCTGGCGATGCAGAGCGCCGATTTGGTGCTTGCTCTGGGTGCACGCTTTGACGATCGTGTCACAGGCAACCTGCGCCAATTTGCACCTGCCGCCAAGCGCGCAGCGCTGGAAGGCCGCGGAGGCATTGTGCACTTTGACATTCTGCCCAAGAACATCAACAAGACTGTCAACGCCGATGTAGCTGTTGAGGGTGACGTCGGCGAAAACCTGGCTGCGCTGCTGCCCATGGTTGAACATCGCGCGCGCGGCCTGTGGTTTGACCGCATTCACGCGTGGAAGGCCAAGTACCCGTTTACCTACAGCGCCGAGGTAGATCCCGCGCGCGACCTCAAGCCGCAGTCCGTTATTGTTGAGCTGGACCGCCAGCTGCAGGATGCCAAGCACAACACCATCCTGACCACTGGCGTTGGCCAGCACCAGATGTGGGCTGCCCAGTACTACCGCTGGCGTTACCCGCGCACAATGATTACATCTGGCGGCCTCGGCACAATGGGCTTCGGCGTTCCCGCCGCCATTGGCGCCAAGGTCGGCGCCCCCGAGAAGACAGTTATTAACATTGACGGCGACGCTTCGTTCTCTATGACTGCTATGGAGATGGCCACCTCGGCGCAGTTTGGCATTGCTGCCAAGCAACTTGTCCTTAACAACAACTTCCAAGGCATGGTCAAACAATGGCAGGACTTGTTCTATGACGAGCGCCACTCGCATACACCCATGCGCAACCCCGACTTTGTCAAACTGGCCGAGGCAACAGGTGTGCGCGGCATGAAGGTCACCAATCTCAACGACCTGCCTCACGCCATCCACGAGTTCCTCAGCGAACCTGGGCCAGTCATGCTTGAAGCTACCGTTGACGCCACTGAGCACGTACTTCCCATGGCTCCCGGCGGCAAGGCCTTGCACGAGATGGTTCTAGCCAACGGTCAGAAGATTGATGATTTCTAGCTCGCGCTCCACTCCATGTCTTTTTTCCAGTTTCAGTAGGCTCATGATGCTCTAATTTTAACGCTTCTTTCTTTCTGCACTGCCAAATCCCACTTCACAATTCAGACTAAATGTCTGCATGTGATATGCGCTGCATTGTGCAAAAGTATTAGCGTTAAGGAAAAGTTATTTTAGCAGGAGTTGATATAGCAGGTTTGCGCCAATTATGTAATGTGTTTGCACATGGTTGTAGGGGTCGTTGGCAGTGTGCTTTAGCGCTTTATGCGCCCAAGACGTGCAGATAATGTCTCTGCGGCGGTTACTGATGATGGACCTCCTGTGCAGCATCGGAGGACAGAGTAACCGGACGAACATGTAATCTTTAACGATTTTACATCTAACTACACCCCCTCCTTTACGAGGGGAATGCGGGC
>JANBTM010000043.1:12171-34072 GCA_027578695.1 Coemansia sp. RSA 1365 | reverse complement strand
TCCAGACGCGCAGTTACAGCAAGAGCAAGCTCAGCGGCAATGTCAAGTTTTAATAAATCCTTCACTGCATATCCCAAGCTGGCCTCGTAAGCATAGATAATTGAAGTATCGATAATTTTGATGTAAAGGCGATTAAGCAGCTGAATGCAGTTTGCTATGCGCGCAATCGACTCGCGCTCTTCGTCGGAGATGGATTCGTTCTGGTCCGAATAAATATGCTCAGCATTGGCCTCAACCTTTGAAGCTGGTACATGTTTACTGACCCAGACATAGCCATTAACCCCGAGTACCACATCTACGCCGCAGGGAAGTGTGTGAAAGTGGCTACGGCTACGCGGCACCAGCTGCGGAAATACAGATACAAACGTCCCGTTGCGCAGTTTGCCATACTGCAATGAGCGAGTATGTAAGGACAGTGCGCCATCTGCAAAGTATGACTGTACTTCGGCAAAAACCAGATCGCCCTCTGAAAAAAACGTGCGCATCTGCAGTTCGTCTGACTCTGACTTGCGTCGCTGAATTCCTCCAGGGAGATTTATCGACGATAACAGAAGCATGGCGTCTTGACGCGAATTGACATCTACGCGCCACCGCTTTGAGGCAACTTCAGTTATTCTTCCAACAATAATATCGCCGATCTCCCCGCCGTAGCGCTGCTTTAGCGAACGCACAGATACAAGCTTGTTAATCCGCTCCACCACTCCGGCCACCGAAGAAAATATTGTGCCATTTTCGTTGAAAGTGCCATGGCCGCGCATAAAAGCAGGATCACTGGTAATTGCACTTCCAGGTGTGACAATGCGCGTGGTGAGGTCCACGTCTCGGGTCTCCGTGTCGATCTCCATTTCTACAGACTTAATGCAGCTGTATGCTGCAAGATAAGATATAAAAACTAGGCAGCAAGTCAAGGAAAAACAAATATGCGGATTGTGCTTGAGAAGTATGCGACACAATGCGTGATGACTAAAGTTTGCGTGAGTAATGTGCTTTTGTTGTCATAGAATATAATAAGATAAGCTGTTATGGGAGTGGTAACATGCATAGAAGCTGGCTAGCTGAGCCAGTCTAGCAGCTCTGGCGTAAAGTAAGTAATGACAATGTTGCATCCAGCACGCATGAAGCCCGTCATGCTTTCTAGAACAGCAGGCTTCAACTCGTAGACACCAGCCGCAGCGGCGTGGTGGATAGTAGCGTATTCGCCGGAGACCTGGTATGCGGCGATGGGGTGGTTAGGCGCAAGATCCTTGGCATCACGGATGATGTCCATGTAGAAGCCAGCGGGCTTGATCATTATCATGTCAGCGCCCTCACGCACATCGCGCTCAATTGCGCGGCGCGCCAGCCCACGAGAAGGCGGAGGAAGCTGATAGGCTGAGCGATCGCCAAACTGGGCGCCCGAGCACGCAGCGTCCCGGAAGGGTCCATAGAGCGCAGATGCAAACTTGGCGCTGTACGCCATAAGCGATACGCGGTGGCTGATACCCGCGTCGAACAGGCCCTGTTTAATCGCGCGCATGCGGCCGTCCATCATATCCGAGGGCGCGACGCAGTCAGCGCCAGCTTTGGCGTAGTTGACTGCAACCTCGGCAAGCCGGCGGACGCTCGCCGTGTTGTCAATAGTGTTATCGGGGTTCAAGTGGCCGCAGTGGCCGTGGGAGGTGTATTCGCAGAGACAGACATCACAGGCGACCAGCAGCTCCGGAAACTTGGATTTGAGCAGCCTGGTTGCCTGGATAACTGGACCGTTCGGGTCGTCAGCAGCGGTGCCAAACGCGTCCTTGACAAAGTCGTCGGGCACTCCGAAGAGCATAACAGACTGCAGACCCTTGGCAACCAGCGGGCCGACAAACTCCTCCAGTCGGTTGACGCCTATGCGACATTGGTTGGGCATCGAAGGGATGGGGGTCATAGAGTCTTTCTCGTGAGTGACAAAGATCGGGTACATTAGCGCACTCTTTGTCAGCGTGCGCTCGACCTGCCACGGACGCTGAGCAGGGTGGTGGTACCCGGAATGAAGCAGTGAATCGATCTCGACCATTGTCGGAAAGGTTGGGCGGACGTTGTTGTATATTCTGGAAGCGCAAGAATGAAGAGATCAGAGAAGAGTTGGTTTTGCGATCTCTGACTGGCAGCAGCAAATTTAACATGACGCCCCCCTCCTCCCTGCATTCCCTCCCTCCACCACGCAACGCGCGTTTGGGGTGAGGGCGGGCAGCAAGAGATTGCAAACCAGCCAACAAGCACGCCCAGGTAGGGTTTGCTAGCCACGGCTCTGTCGGCCATTGGATGGCTTGGCGTGCCCAGCTCGGCTTGAATGTTGGAAACGCATGCCGATCAAGCCTGTGAGGGAGGGAGGAGAATGGCTCAGACTGTCAAGCAGTGGTCGTGGTTTGTGCACAGGAGGAAGGGGCAAGAAGAGGAGGGGGAGGGTCCACTGGCGGCTGCGCTTGCTGCCTGCATCTTTCACTCTCGTCCGCGCTTCTAAATCGCTCTGGTATTCTTATTCCACAAGTACTCGATTTCGCTTTCTTTTTTAACCTGCCTTCCAAACCACAATAAGCCCTAGACACTTTTCTACTTTTGGCACTACCAACTAGCAGCCAGTCCGGTCTAACGAATATCATATTATTTCTCATTTCTCTCACACGCCGGCGTGCTGCTGACGACAACAGCAGTTGACCCCTGCCTTTGCATTCCCTCTTCTTCCCCTGTAGTCCTTACCAGTAGCCGGCTTTTGGCTCTTACCACCGTCGGCTGGGGATAAAGGCAGACAGACAGCATTAAAAGGTCCTCTGGACTCTTTGGCCAGTCGCCCAGCCAGACCACCATCCGTGGCACTAGCGTATACACGACAGACGGAGAACGAGCAAAATAGCCTTTGTGGGGACATTGTCTGACAACGGCACTGCTCTGCAACTTGTACAGCACACACTGTTATTTCTACAATACATCCACACATACACAATAGACCCACGGTGTACAGAAGAGCTAGAGAGCGCGCAGGATAGGCTTGCTTGCTTGCTTACCAGCGCCTGCCGAAATGAGCGATGTGTATTCAATGCTCGAGACCATGGATAAGGAGGGCTTGTCCGGTCCTCCTCCAATGGACGGCTCGTTCCGGCTAGACGCCCAGGCACTGGACAAGTTTGTCGATGACTCAGAAGATCCAAGGTATATATTGAGCACTCTTCTTTTAGTGCCTCCATATGCGCCGCCTCGATGGCTCAGCGCGTAGGCTGCGCGTGCGCCTGATAGAGAAATGGCTGCATGTGGCATTGTTGTTGTTGGTGGATATGGCACCAGGCCGCTTCGCGGATCTCTGTTGTTGTTTGGCCTGTGGCACGCTCTGTGATCATTGCGCTCAGGCCTTCTTTGGGGCGCAGCTATATTTGCTTTCCAGCAGTGCTTAGCCTGCTATACACGCCTTTGTCCCTACCATGAAATTCTGAATGCGTCCTTATTTGCGGCTGTGCTGCAATCCCCTACCCCATATTTGTGCATGTCTGGCTTACCGCTTCTGTGTTTTCTATATGTGTATGCATCCCATGGAATTTGATGGCTCCTTGATAGGTGGAACTCCCTCTTTCTCCAGTACTTTGTTGAAAGCGAGGAGGCTAGCCACGACGACATGCTGTTTTTTGTGCGTCAGACTGACGACATGGCCGACGGCACAGAGGTGGACGGTGAACGCGGCAACAACAGAGCTGCTGGCGACGATCGGGATCCAGTATTTGTTCTGCGCAAGCAGCAGCCGCCCTGCGCCCTGCCGCCAATCAGCGAAATTATGATGTGGAAGGAGACATTCCTGCTGAATCTAATTGTGCAGATGCCATGCAAGCTCACAGTGGCCGTATGCCGCCGGAAAGCAAAGCAGGGCGGGCAGCGCGGCGGGATGAGCGTGGTGCGAAAGCATGTCAGCAAGCGTGTGTATGCCCTACCCAACAAGTCGCGCATGGACCGGCCGAAGGACAACACGACTCCGCCCGAGTGCTCGTGGCCGTACATACACTATGTTATTGACGACTACGAGGACATGTTTGAGGACATGTTTGTAAAGAAAGGCGAGTATCTCTGTGTTGAGCTCTCCGCACGCATTCCAGTGCCGAATTTGCCTGATGACACGCTGGCTACACCTCCGTCAGGCCCAATATCTGGAAATAGCGAGAAGCCGCTGAGCTTTGCCAGCCATGATGGCGGTGCTGGCGTGTTTAGCTCGGTTCGTAGCCGGCTCACGTCGGCTGCATCTGCAAACACTGGCACGTGCAAAGTCGTATTGTTCCAGGGCGCCGCGTCGTTCGGCGCGCTGGTCGACAACTACGTCCACCGTCTGTCATCCAAGAACATGCTACATCGCTTGCGCAAGCCTACATACACGCCAGAATTCATTATGATGCGCGGGCCCGGCGGCAAGGGGCATGCGCAGGTGGCAATCACTGGGCGGTCAAGTGCCGACGACCCTGACCTCGCGTCACGCGCTGGAAGCATTGTGACGTCGCCTGTGCTGCAGCCGCATCCAAGCGCGCCAAGCATTCCTTCAATGCCTGGAGCCAACGGTGGCAGCGGCAATGGCATTTGGCCCAAGTTACCGGCTATCTCGTCACCGCATATGCAGCCCATATCTGCGGTTAACTCCACGCCAGCGTCGCCCTCGCTGTCGGCCTGGCTCAAGCGCATTTCGCTGCCATCAATAGCCGAGAACTTGTCGCAAGCCACGGGTCCACCGCCACCTCCCAAGTCGTTGCAGGCCAGCATGACCTTCATCAGCATCCCTTGGAACAGTATTATTGAAGATCTGATGAACTTTAAGCATCAGCTCGACTAAACCCTGTAAATCGACCAAAAAAAAAAAAAAAAAAAAAACTAAAACTCGGTCATCTTTATATTTTTTTCTGGGACTAATTCAACATTCCTGCTATTTTTTCCGACACACAACTACATTGAGACCCCATCCGTGTCACTTTCGAGTCATGTTTCAACAACATGTTTGATTTCAGCTCCAGATCATACATGTCTGTTGCAAAATATGACAACGTGGCTATGCCCACGATGACCTTTGTTCGGGAACAGAGAGCTCATCTTTTGCTCACACCGTCTTAACGCGCTTATTTATTTCGCGCTAAACCGGAGTGTAGCTCGATACCGTGTGAACCAGACATCGGGGATATTTAGACAAATAAAAGTGTGTGATACCCTGGGAAAGTGCAAAATGTATTCAGCGCGGTTTCACAAGGTACCGCCCCTCTTTTCATCTAGCCGCTAATATGATGAAGCCATATTTGGAATCCGCGACGGATGCTTTCAGCAGAAAATTTTCCAAGAAACTCAGAGCAGGCGAATACATCTTGCTATTGTACTTCGGCTGTCGGCAGCATCTCTAATGCCTTTGTGTCATCGCCAATTCCTCGCAGAAAGTCTAATTATAGAGAACATCTGGGAAAAAAAGGGGTGGGCTTGTTCAAGGTCTAAAAGCATGCCAGGAGGCAATGCCCATGCCATATAAAGGCCTCGGCTTGGCGGTAATAGAACAAGACACCTGTCAAAGAACCCTTGCTTTTGCCACAATATCTTTGCAACTTTGCGGTGCGGTATTACCTTACTTCTTTGCACGTCACAGTATTATTTAAATCCCTTGTCTTTTCATCTTGCATCATACTTGCTGTTTCTATTGCTGCGCACTTCTGCTGCTAGTAAACTCCACATTTATTAAGCGCACGTCTTCTTCTCTTCTTTTTCTGCTATACACAACCTTACACATATTTTTAACGTTACTATAGCTACCATCATTGCAACGGCAATAAGATAAACTACAGATGGCGTGCTTCCAGACACAGACGGTTGTCGAAACGCGCGACGCACGAACGGGACAGCGAGCCCTCTTCCAGGTGGCATGTGCAGGCGCATATTGCGCTATTTGTGACGAATGCCAACACCGGAATATGGTTAGTCCAAACATCCATCAGGCACTACCGTGCACGCACTGTGGCGAGCAATTGGTTATGCCACTCGGCGCACACTTTGTTTGCCCGGCCAATTTGCAACGACAGTTTGCAGTTATGCAGCCGTTTGACGTTGAGGATTTTCTTACGCAGATGGGCCATGAGCTGCGCAGCACTGACAATGATACAGTTGCTACAGAGTTACTTATCGGCTTCATGGATGTTGAGATTTCTGACCATGCTGATTCGGGAGCTGCTCTTTTACACGGCATGTATAACGTGCAAAAAGAACTATCAGGAGGGTTCTGGTCGGCTCTAGGCAGGGCCTGGGCTGGTGTTGGCAGCGGCACCCGCGCCAAGCGGCGGCATCTGCTTGCTGTAGCCACTAACAAGTCAGTCGCTTGGTATACAATTCGCGCAACCGTGCGCGGAGGTCCGTTGCGCTACAAGCGGGTGCTAGAAATGCAGCTGGCGGACTCCCGCGTGTCCGAATCTCGACGCGGGTCTGCTGCTCGCATTGGCATCACAAGCTGGCAAGCCGCAGTTAATATGGACTTGGGCGCTGACACTGTTGGACGCACATGGCTTCAGGCGCTATGTATTCACGGCACTAGTTCCCAATGCTTGCGTGCAGAGGATCCCTTGTTTGACGAGATAGACGACGATGCTGCGGCTATTGTCGGTCCTCGACTACCAATCCAGCAAAGCACGTTCGGACGCGGATCACACGCAGCGGCCGTGCGCTTAATACCGATTTAAAGTCAATATAATCTCTGTAACATGGTTAATCTTATTTTATTTCTCTGATGTGTATCTGCTGCAAAAATATATTTGTTAGACATTGCAAAAGTCTCGCACATTTTGCCCGCAGCTCGAGTGGTAAATGTCAGAAGAAACTTGTTCATGATGTGCAGGTCTTAGATATGTCTGTGCGCTGCGGATTTGTACATTTAAGCTGAGTACTGATCCGAGATGATGATTCTAAAGGGACTGGTATCATCGCAGAGTTGTGAGCATCGTGGGGGGAATGGCTAGGGCAGTGCGAGACGCCGAGTCTGTTTCGTCCCGCAAGCAGGTCTTTCTGAGCTTACTCTTCCCCCCACCCACTTGTCAACTCGATTGGACCCGCTTGACTTGTTTCCTCGATTGGACTTTTTTTTCCTTTTCGCACTTCTTTTGAGTAATACTCTTTCGCTGAGCTGGTCAGAACACACCAATTTGCTTTCTTATTCGGGAAAAAAACCAAACGTCAGCTCTTGGATACACAACCCGGCTCTGCTTCTCACTCTGTTTATGCGCTTAAACTTGACGCGCTTTTGGTCTGGTCGAATCCCTTTTCAGCCCGTATTCCGCTAGCACTCCTATTTACGGGCACTACGCTAGCTACTTATGTACGTGTCTCCAGTGGACCGTCTGCGCCGGTCCTTTGCCGACTCTGTCGTCCAATCTGCTCTGAATCATGTTTGAAAAGACAATTCCCAACTGCCACACATTTGCCTGTTGCTCAAGACCCCTGATATCGCTGCCATGTCTTCTGGCTTGAGACGCGTCATACTCGCGTTCTTTTTACGTGTCTTTGTTTGTCTTTCACACTTGTACACAGTGTCCGCTATGAACGGGCGATGTTGCCTCTTGGTTGTGCCGCACAAGAAAAAAAACTTCTTGTATCGACTTTTCCTATCCCTTTTCACTCTTGGGCGTTTTCAGTGCTGCCACCTGCACTGCGTGTTCAGCTCGTTTCGCGCGTGTGGGATTGGCTCCTCTGCTTGGTGAGCCCTGTTTCCCTTCCCCCCCCCCACATTCATTCATTCCTGGCAAAACAACCCAGCCTTGCGTACGCTACAGTGATTGCAAGTGTCCCACTCTCTTTCTCTCCTGGCGCTCTGGAACACCGCGATTGTCTGTTTTTGTGTTAGTACCACTAACGCCGGCGATAGTGTATCTAATTTGTTTTGTGGATTGCTGTAGATTATTGGCTCTGGAACTCTCTCCGCAGTTTCATGCTTAGCCAGTGCCGATGCAAGCGAACGGTATTGGCAACGTAGAATTTAATACCAGCGGCGGCAGACCCGCGGCTGCTCTTGATGGTAACGGACTTGCATCTCATGCGGATACTACGCGGCGATCCGACGATGCGCCTCTGCGGCGCCCCACACACGGCCGCGCTATCAGCGATTCAAATAGCGATTTGTCTTCCGCCACATGCGAGTCATCTGGTAGTGATTCCGGCTCTTACAGCAGGAGGCCGGCTCCAGCCAACGGTCCGGCGGCTCGTCAGCAGGTTGCAATGAAGGCACCGCGCGCAAATCCTGTTGTCGCTACTGCTGCCACTACCGGCGGCCAACTCGCTCGTCGTCCACCACTTACATACGCCGAGGACTCTTCTGGTTCTGAAATGGCGCCTGCCTCGGAAGATGGAAATTTTACCATGTCTGAGCTGGACGAAGAAGACGATGAGGATGATCGCATGGACGTGTCAGATGACTTTGAGGACTCTAGCGACGACGATTGGGGTGCAGAAAAGCGCAAGCGCAAGCCAAAGAAGGTAGCACCGGCAAAAGGCAGTAAACGCGCCAAGGGAGGCAGGCCGGCTGCTCGGACTGGGTCGAGTACGCCGAGGAGTACTGTATTGCCAACACCAAAGAAAAGCGCGGAATACTCTGACAGCGAAGACTCTGATTTTTTTGTGGGCAAAAAGAAGCCCAAGCGCAGCACAGTCCGCGGCCGGGCAAAGAAGCCTAAATCGCTTCCGTCATATATGGACGGCAGTGATTCCGAGTATGGCTCATCCGACTTTCGCTCGCTGCGCCAGTCTACACGCGAGCAACCAACCAAGAGCTACGCCGAGGATGGCGGAGATCTTCTTGATGATGTTCTCGGCGATGAGGTAGACTACTCCGAGCAGCCCAAATCGAAAGCAAAGGACATGCAGCCGCTTATTGATGAAGATACGGGCGAGGATGTAATTGAGCAGATACGCGATTTCCGCCACAGCGCTTCAGCCGAGGGGAAGCGTATGGATGACATTAACAATGTCGAATTTTACGTTAAATGGAAGGGATGGTCTTTTCGCCATGCTACCTGGGACAGTGCAGCGACGCTGAAGGGATACAAGGGATACAAGAAAGTTGAAAACTACTTTAGACACACAGTACTTGCGGATTATGCCATACGCAACGACCCAGATATTACACGCGAGGATCTGGAGCAGCTGGATATTAATTGCGAGATGGAGCGCGACTCGCTACGCGACTATTCAAAGATTGAGCGTATTGTTGCAACGCGCCCACTAACAACGGCCAGACGCGTGCGCGATGTTGGCGCAGAGCCGTCAGCAGATGGATCTGCGGCTGCTACTACACAAGCCGACGACAGCGTCGAATATCTTGTAAAATGGATGCGACTGCCGTATAGCTCATGCACATGGGTTACTGCGGATGAAATTGGGCAAGATGGCCAGGCTGAGCTTGACGCATACTTGGATCGTGAGCAGTCGCTGGCGCTCCCACATCGCAGTGCGCCAATCAACGCAAACAAAAGGCCAAAGTTCCAGCGGCTTACCAAACAGCCAGAGTACCTATCGGGCGGAGAGCTGCGCGACTATCAGCTTACAAGTCTAAATTGGATGGCTCATCTGTGGTGCAACAACGAGAATGGAATTCTTGCAGATGAGATGGGACTGGGAAAGACAGTGCAGACAATCTCGTTTCTTTCGTATCTGTTCCATACGCAAGAGATCTTTGGACCGTTCCTGGTGGTAGTGCCGCTGTCGACGATTGGGGCATGGCAGCGTGAATTTGCGCGGTGGGCTCCTGATATGAATACGATATGTTACATTGACGACAACCGTAGTCGCGCAGTTATGCGTGAGTACGAGTTTTACAAGCCGGGCACAAATCCGCCACGGGTAAAGCTCAATGTGCTGCTGACAACATATGAGCTGGTGCTCAAAGACCGTGATCTGCTGGGAAGCATCCGCTGGAGCTTTTTGGCTGTCGACGAGGCACATCGCCTGAAGAACAGCGAGTCACAGCTCCACGAAGCGCTGACTTCGTTCCACACGACAAATCGTCTGCTGATTACCGGCACGCCGTTGCAGAACACGGTGAAGGAGCTGGTAACGCTGTGTCGCTTCCTGAGTCCGGCGCGTTTTGCAGATCTTGACGACAACTTTGACATTCGCGTGACTGGAGGTGATGCAGAGCAGGAAAGCAAGATTGCCGACCTTCACCGACGCCTCAAGCCGTACATGCTGCGGCGGCTAAAGAAGGACGTGGAAAAGTCGCTACCAAACAGGACCGAGTGTATTTTGCGTGTCGAGTTGTCAGGGATGCAAGTGCATTATTACAAAAACATCCTTACGCGCAACTACGCCGTGCTTAATCGCAACGCGACCGGCAGCGGGCAGATGTCACTGTTGAACATTATGGTGGAACTAAAGAAGGCCAGCAACCACCCGTTTTTGTTTCCCAATGCCGAGGTGCAGCAGGAAAACAAGGATGATGTGTTACGTGGGCTGATTAATCATAGCGGGAAGATGGTGCTGCTGGACAAGTTGCTTGCCAAGATGAAAAGCGGCGGCCATCGTGTGCTGATATTTTCACAAATGGTGCGTATGCTGGACATTCTTGCCGACTACATGGCGCTGCGTGGATATGCCTATCAACGGCTGGATGGCTCAGTGCCATCAGAGGTGCGCAAACGGTCAATTGAGCACTTCAACGCGCCTGGGTCGCCGGACTTTGTGTTCTTGCTTAGCACGCGGGCGGGCGGTTTGGGTATCAATTTGGAGACCGCCGACACAGTTGTTCTTTATGACTCGGACTTTAATCCGCAGGCTGATATGCAGGCCATGGCACGCGCGCATCGTATTGGACAGAAGAAGCAGGTTTCCGTATATCGATTTGTATCCAAGAACACAATTGAGGAGGATATCCTTGAGCGCGCCAAGCGCAAAATGGTGCTCGAGTACTGCATTATCAAAGGTATGGACACGTCAGGGCTGCACCTGTCAGAGACTGAGCGCAAGCAGATTGAGCGGTCGAAGCAAGGTAAGGGCGGTGGCGTTGTCGGAAGCACTTCAGGCACATCGTCCTTTTCACGGGACGAGCTTGCTGCAATTCTCAAGTTTGGCGCTAGCAGCATGTTTGCTGATGATGGCGTGACCAAGCAGCAGCACAAGCTTGACGACATGGACTTGGATAAGATGCTTGAGGATGCTGAGCAGGCTGAAACTTCCGAGGCTGGTGTGGCAGACGACTTTCTTAGTCAGTTTAAGGTGGCGGATTATGGCGGAGCGAGCATGGCATGGGATGATATTATTCCCGAGGAGGACCGCGAACGCATAGAGCTAGAGGAGCAGCAGAAGCAGGAGGAAGAGTTGCTGTACCGGCGGCGGCGCACACGTGTGTCGTATGCAGAGGATGGCACGGTTATTGGCGACGGGCAGGGCAACAGCTCGGATGGTTCTACGGCCAGCAGCTCACGCACGCGGCGGCGTGGAGGCGGAGGCGGGGCGATGTCGCGCCGCAGGGGCGAGGGCCGCAGCAGCGATCCAAAGTCATTTACTGAAAAGGAGGTGCGCGCGCTGATTCGCGGAGTGCAGAAGTTTGGCAGCCCCGAGGACCGCTTTGAGCAGGTTGTGGCAGAGGCGGAGCTTGAGAGCAAAGACGCAGATGCAGTTAAGGCGCAAGGGTTAGCACTAATCAAATCTTGCGAGGATGCGATGCGCGCGCATCTGAACACTGGTAGCAACAACGAACCAACCGACTCGACTCCAGGCGGCGGCGGCGATGAAGACGAACCTGTTAGCAACTACAAGCGCAACGCCAAGGCCGTACTTGTAACATTCCACGGCGTTCACAGCGTTAATGCTGGTGTCGTAGTGCAGCGAGTCGCTGATCTGGCAGTGCTTAGCCGGCGCCTGGAGCAGCCAGCACTACGCGAGGATCCGACAAAGTTCCGCATCGGCGTGCCACTGAAGCCTGTGCACCACTGGTCATGCTTGTGGGGGCAGCGTGAGGATGCAATGCTGCTGATGGGAATTTACCGCCACGGCTTTGGAAACTGGGACCGGGTGCAGGCTGATCCTGAGTTGGGGCTTCAGAAGAAGCTGTTCCTCACTCCAGCCGACGAAAAGGCCGCCAGCGTGCAGTCCATGGGTGCCAGCGCGGGCAGTGGAACTGTGCGCGGTGCTAGCGGCGGCGGAGGTGGGAGCAATAGCAAGCGCATTGTTGCGCCAAAGGCTACGCATCTGGTGCGGCGTGGTGAGTATTTACTAAAATTGTTGCGTGAGGGCGAGGAGAGTCGGAATAACCCAGCACTGGCTCTAACGTCAAGCCCAGCACAGCCTCGGTCGTCGAATAGTCGCAGAAGACGTGGGCGGCATGGCGGCGACTCGGATCCAAACAACGGCGAGGCAGGTGGCCATGCACCCGGTGACGCCGAGGATGGCGAGCTGTCAGAGCCCGAGTCAATGGATGAGCGCGCCTGCAAAGATCTGATGCGGCCAGTCAAGCGCCATTTGCAGCGTCTGCGCGACGAGGCTGATCCGAAAAAGTCTTCGGACGATAAGATTGCGCTGATTCGAGAGTGCCTGTTGCCAATCGGCCGTCATATTCAGTCGACTGTTAAGAGAAAGGTCCCGCAGGCCGAGGAAGAAGATTGCCAGCTGTACCGCCATCTATGGGTGTTTGTTACTTTCTTTTGGCGCACTCCAGTCGACTACACAAAACTGGTACGGCTGTTTACACGGTTGGAGAGCAGCGATAACTCTGCACCGCCTCCGCCACCGGCGCAAGGTCAGCAAACCGCTGCGTCCGACTCATCTCCTGCACGCATGCGGAGTCGCAGCCGCAGCCGTCAGCGCACAGGCGGCAAGGGGAGCAATGGTGCGCCAGACAATGGGTACAATCACGGTGCTGCTGAGAACGCCGATTACACAAACGGCACGCGGTTTGAAAGCCCATCCTCGCCTAACTCGTCGCGGCGGCGGAGCAACGGCTCAGCTGGCTATGCTGACCACCGCTCTCACTCTCATCATAGCCATCATCACAACCGCCAGTCCTGGTCTCCGCCGCCGCACAACGGCCGCAACCAATCAAGGTCCGGTGTGCGGCCATCTCGCAGCGAGAGCCGGCGTCAGCAGTAGAATCATGGAGTGCTTTATCGTTATTTTCGTAATCTATCCTTCTCTTTATTATTCATTAAATGCGACAAAGGAGCACATCCTCTTTTGTCAATGTGAAACATGCTACAACTATCTATTCGCAAGTGTACACTATTCAAACGGATTTTTTTTTGAAGAGTTTAGCATTACAGGTGGATTCCGAGTCCAAGTCCGATGCCGATACCGCCGGCCGACCCCTTTCTATTTGGAAGCTTCACCTGGGTCTCGAGTAACTCTACGGGTTTCTGTTTGTAATCGTTAGGGACTCCAGCGACAACAGCGGCAAAGGCTGCAAGAAAAATAAAGTATCCTAACTGCATTTTGACTAATGGTTTGGGTGTTGTTAATGTGAGTAGGCTTGAGGTTTGTGCTAGATGTGGTGCATTTAGAGTCTGTGCACAAGATTGCACCATATTTATAATTAAAACATGTTTGATAAAGCTGTGTCTTTTTTTTGTGAAGTTTACTGCTCCGGTATACGTAATCCATTCTATTTAGCCTGCGTTACTGCTATTACTATTACGGCTATTTCTCCGCATTTACACATGTTTCTTATTTGAGACTTGCTCTATGCCTTCTATAATTAGTGCTAAATCAATATCAAGCAGCGTACTGTATTGGATTAGGCCTCTTTTGCAAGCAGATGGTAAATGTATCTTGGTAAATGCATTGGTTGTTCATCGATCGACAATATGCATACTACCAAAGTTCATTAAACACTTCCGAATTCTATATTACAATAGTTATAAAGGGTTGCAAATCTATAAAAGTATTTTTTTTTAATATTTTTGAGTATAAAACATGTTGGAAAAAGTTACAAAATAAAAAAAAAACAAAGTAAAAGTAAACAATTCTGTAATCACATTGCTTGGAATGTCTGAGCTTTAAAAACCATGCGAAGGTTAGGCAACAACTTTATGCTTTAAAGCTTTGTACAGATTGTGTCAAATGTGCCTTACTCGATGACCTAAACGTAGAGCCCTGAAAGCATATGGTAAGCAACACCATAGTCGTCGTTTGAATCTGTTACTACACGACCGCAGTTGTAGTAGAGTTTCGGCGGCGACCACTTGGGAAAGAAAATAAGGTTCTAGCGCAATCTCTGCGCTACCGTTGGCGAATTGGAACCTAGGGTGAACCCATTGCATTCCTTATTTTATAATAGGTTTCACGGGACATGGAAAGTCTCTCTGCAAAAAAGGGAGGAGTGTTAAGTCTGTAGTTGGTGGACAAGTTACTCTCAGCAGTAGTGTCATTCGCATAGTCTGCACCAATCATCCAAGGGGGCCTATAATTGGGCGCATTGGTAGCCCAGCGGTTTGTTCCCATCTCGCGTTGCTGAGTTGGTGAGGTAGGTAGGCTACGACGGTAGAATCTTACTCTAATAGAGTGTAGGCTATCTGGAACCTGATTGTGGCCGCACTTACGAATAAGGACAAGAACAATGTCAACAAGGATATAGACGCTGAGGGTAAAGAAAACAACAAGCACGACTGAAGTAGCATAGCATATTACCGCAACAACACTCTTATAGATTATGATGAGAAGACCCGAGTTGATGAGAAAGTAAAACATCTGGATGACAAAGGAAGTCCATCCCAGGATCTGGAGAAAGTCGTTGTGTGCGGAAACCATCGTTAAACAAAACCGGGGAGTGTGCGTGCGTATTGATTTAGGGAACTGTGTGTATAGGATTTGGAAAGAAAACTTTTACACAAGAATCGGCAAAAGAAAAAATAAGTGAGGAAAAGAAAAAAAGGCAAGACGATGCTAACCATGAGCGCAGCTTTATATAGCCGTCCTGTTTATCACATCATCTCCAGATCTTTGGTTGATTTGCCGCTAAAGTAAACATTGGCATATTCGCCATGGCATTGGCTTTATTAGCTCGTGGTTTCTGTTCACGCAAATCAATTAACTACGATTGTAATTCTGAGCAAGCCAAATGTTGCAAATAGCCAAGCCAATAAAATAAAGCAAAGCTTGCTAAAAAGGCAGGCACTAGAATATTCTGGTGAGTGTAGAACTAAAGTACAAAATATTTCACGCAATGGATTAATATATAGAGCACATAATTCACCTTGGAATATAATAAGCTTATTGACACTAACATATTTGTGCATCCTGTTGTTGCTCAGACCAAGAAGGATTGTGTAGCTCGTTGGGTTTGACAAGACACGTCTGTGATTGAAACTCCTGCTCTGCACAGTGTAGCGCATCCTGAACTAGAACACTGAAGGGCACGGAGTAAGTAGAATTGGCGGTTGAGTTACAAGGGTTTTTTGCTTTTGTTATAGACAAACCCAAATGGGTTCGCATTGCCCTGCCCTTACGTCCACGAAATAATGCAAAAAGTGGACGACCGAGTATCGAGTATTTTGTATCGTATTGTCGGTGTGTATCATCGGCAAACCTCACATACTCTTTTAAAACATCTGCTGCAGAAGGAATATTATCTCTAGAGACGCCATATACGTGTTGATCTAACTGTGACAGAAACCACGGATCCTCACGGACTTTTCTGCCAATCATAACACCATCGGCCTGTGCAAGATGTTCAATAACAGCATCGGTAGTGTCAATTCCACCATTAATAATAAATGCAGTGTTTGGGAATTCGCGCACCATCTCATGAACACGAGCATGGTTCAACACAGGCATTGTACGGTTTTGCTTTGGTGACAGACCTTTCAACCATGCACGTCGGGCATGCAATACAAAACTAATTGGATTCTCCGAACTTTGTGTATGGCGGGAAGCAACTGCAGAAACAAATCGTCGCAAGAACTCTGGTGTTTCGTCCTCATCAACACCAATGCGGCATTTAACGCTAATATGGCATCTGGTGTTGCGAGCAGCTTCCTGCATAGCATTAACAATATCCGAGACCAGCGCGGGCGACTTCATCAGGACAGCACCAAACGCACCCATTTGTACATTGCGCGAAGGACAACCGCAGTTTAGGTTGACATGTTGCACTCCAAGTTTTGTGAGCTCACACACAGCAGCATGTGCATCGTCGGGATTAGCTGCACCAATCTGTGCAACGATACCTGACGCAAAATCCTGCAGTTCGCGCAGTGGCAGATGCATAGCCAATTTTGGCGGATCCATATGTATTCGACCTCGTGAGAATGCGTTTGCGTGGATCATCTCTGTCCACAGCTGGTGGTTTCCAAACGGCGATATTAGCCGCAAAAGTCGCAGAAAGCATGGATCGGTGACGTCAACCATTGGCGCAACACTGGTACGAAACCGACGCATAACAACAGATGCCATATCCCCCTCCTTCTCCGTTCTTCTGTTGTTTTTTCAGCCTATGTAGGTAAACAAGAAAATATGCTAATAGTACATATAGAAAAATCGCAAATTTAGAAATGCAAAGAAGAGGCAAGATAACAGACAAGAAGACTAAAAAAAAATGTTGATTGGAAACGAGGCAGATCAATAAAAGTCTTAATCTGACTAGCTAGGTGGCAAGTCAGAAGCAATGACAGCATACAGTCCTAGAAATCACTTAAGAGTGACATTGGCATTGCGCAAAGCCAGATACTGCTGCTCAGCACCAGGTGGCAGCGTGCGAATAACCTGATAAACCTCAGCTGAGTGATAGCGCACATTAGTCTTGGGGTCAGTGTATTTTGCTGAGAGGCCTGTGATATCGCAGTACTTCTTCTGTGGCAGCAGCGACGGCGGTGCATCAATAGCCCAGTATGCCGGAAAATCAACAGGCCAGTCGCTGGCAGCCTGCTCCTGCGCAATAAGCTGCTTAAGATTCTTCCATCTACGGCTGCTTTTGTACTCTGGGTTCTTGAACGGCTTGGCGACATTGCAGAGATTTGTGATGCCTGTGGTTTTAAAGTTGGCTAATGGCTCGCCCTCCCGCGGATCTTGTTGCACAGGTGTATCGGCGGCGCTGGTAGGCCGCGACTTCTTGCCGCGCCTGTTGACTGGCATTTTTCAAGAAATAAAAGGAAAGATGAAAGAAGGTGAGGAGCTATGCAAAAGTTAAAACGCGCACGTCGTGCTGGGGGGAGCGGTGTGTAGAGTTGCGGCTTGTGTAATTGGGCAGCAATGTTTGTGGGGTGAGACCATGTGACATTTTCTGCAGCTTCACCGGCAGCACCAGCAGCACAAAGATATTGTTAGCAGCAGAAAGCTACTGGCTATGCAGCAAACAGTGCAGCGTGGTCAGGTGGTCATGTGAATAAAGGTACTGTCTTTAACGGAAATGAAAGAGTTGTGAAAAGCCATCACGGTTGGATTGGCAATGGTGTGCTGGTCAGGGCGCTTGCTTTTGAAGAAGAAGAAAACACATCACAGTGCGTCTGGGAAATTAAGGGCGCCATAGAAATTATGAACGCGAGAGGGTGGTGCGTGCACAGCTCCGACCCCCTTCTCTGTTTTCCACCCCGCTCTGCTCAAGGGGGGAACGAGGGAAAGGGAGGAAAGGGAGGGGCAAGCAGAAAAAGAATCAAGAGAGAGAATTTTGCATAGCGCTATTGCTTGCCCGTTTATGGAATTACTTTTAGTTCTTTTACTCTACTTATCTCTCTCTGCTCAAGTGTAAATTTCTCTAGCAGCATAGTATACTTGAAGCAGGGCGTCTAAAAACGCGCTTGTTGGACCCTATTCATTTTTCAGTTAGGTTTATTATTTGTTTTGCAAGCCAACGTAGAGCGTGTGTATGCGTACCAGTCGAATACAACAGCACCCAGACACCTGTTCTTCCAGACGTATAGTACGTCTCGGGACAGAAAGAGTATATACGCTGGAGAATACCCGAAGTGACCCTGGTACACGATACGCGGGGGGTGATAGAGAAACAGCAGTGTGTTCTTTGAACACATAAGGTGCGCAGGGATGTTAAACCGCCAGCAACAACAGCAGCACGAACAGCAGCAGCAACGACAGCACACCAATACTTCGTTTTTCAGCACAGCGCAAACAGCAGGGCCGATGAGTGCACAGAATCAGCGCGTAGATGGCGGGTTTAGGTCGGGACAGAAGGGCAGACGCACAAAGCGCAAAACACAACGGGCGTGCAACCACTGCCAACGGTCGCATCTGACGTGCAATGACAGCCGGCCATGCGCACGATGTCAGAAGCGTGGACTGGCAGATACATGTGTTGACGGTGCACGCAAGAAGGCAAAGTACCTGATTGAGGGCTCTCCACAGATGACAGGCACCAGTGAAGGCGCGGCGATCGGTGCGACAGTTGGGTCGACGGATGGCGACAGCCAAGGTAAGCAATGCAGAAATACGCAGAAGATATTGTTGCGTAGCTGAGTACAATGCCCAATTGCATGAGCAGTTGGATGTGGAGGCAGGGGAGGCGCCCGGCGAGATGGGGAGAGTGACATGTAAGGAAGAATATTGGCGCGGCGATCGGTGGCGATAACGACGCTGCACTGGATGGCACGGGCAATCGATGGGGCCGCCCAAGGACCACAGCCTTGGCCAATCAACGCTTAGGTACAGTGGAAAGTTCCTCATGGAATATGCCGTTGTGCTGTACGTGTGGGGAAGGCATATGCTTCTGGGCAGCGTTGGCTCTTCCGTAGACTCCGGCTGCGTAGCACAGCGCCGGTTGGAACACTCAGAGTGTGCTGGCAGCAACTTTCCTGCACGATTGGGTTGTCCACCACATCCTTCTTTAGTTCCCACCCAGCGTCTCCACTGTATCCCGCTCTTTATTCATCCAATTCCTCTCCCAGTTCATTCCAGCCTCCCTCCCCCCTTACAGCTCCATTCTTCTTGTTTCTAAGTGTGTCTTCAGGCCTGCACACCCTGCGCGGAGCCACACAGCCACACTCAGTATTTTTTCTCTGCATCCAGCCACTAACAAACTGCCATTGCATGCACTGTCTGTGTAAACTTCATCACATCGCAACCACCCTGGAGCCATGGATTTCTTGGTACCATTAGTAGACCAGCGCCAGAAGCAGCCACCAGCAGCGCTGAATGCAGCAGGTGCCGCGCCTCTGGAAACGGCAACACAGCGCGGCACGCCATTAGGGACCAGCTTTGGGTCAGAGGCAATCAGCCTGGAGCACGCAATCCTTATGAATATGCTCGCGTGCCAGGTGTCTGGCAATGTCTCGGCGCTTGGGTCGCCGGCGGATGGCACAACGCGAGGGCCCATTTCCACAATAACCATCCCCAATTCGCTGTGGGCGGCACCGGCGCTTCTACCGCCAATGCAGTCTGCCGGCAGCATCTTTGACGGCGACGGGCTTGGGATTGCAACCAATGGCAGCGCAGCGCCAGGATCGCAGGGTGCGCAAGCGCCACATGTGCCGTGGCCGCAGACACCGCACAGTAGCAGTGGACTACATGGCACAGGATTGGCGTTCCCTGTAACAGGGCAGTCGCCGCGCGCACAGCAACATGTGGTAGATGAGATGCATCATCCGCTGCGGCGAGCGCCATCGGGGCCAGCAGTGCACGGACTCAACCCTGTGTATCTGCAGGCACCTGGCGATGTATATTCGGCGGTGGTAGAGCCATACAAGTACAACACAGGGTTCCACTTTCTGTTCAAGTACATAAGTGGACGGATGGGGCGCCGTGACATTCTGCGGGTAAGCCGAGCCATTGCGCACTTCCGACCATCACTGGTGGCATTGCTGCGCAATCTGACGCGCGAGGACCTGGTATTTATGGAGAAGTCGTTTCAGCGCGCAATGCTCGAGTACGAGAAGCTCATTGGCTTTGTTGGCACGCCTACTGTGGTCTGGCGACGTACCGGCGAGATTGCATTGGTGGGCAAGGAGTTCTCCATTCTGACACAGTGGGACCGCCAGGAGCTGGTAGCCACAAACCGCTTTATTTTCGAGTTGATGGACGCCGAATCGGCGGTAGTCTACTGGGAACAGTTTGCTGTCCACGCGTTTGAGAATTCTGAGCATGCTGTCATGTCAGAGTGCCGCCTTGTACGCCCTGACGGCTCGCTTGTGCCTTGTGCTTTCTCGTTTACTATCAAGCGCGACCTCTTTGGGATTCCTATGGCCATCATCGGCAACTTTTTGCCGATCCTTTAGCTTTCCTAGCAACCACCTCCCGGTTTATAGCCAAGGTTTCCCTGTGTCTTGCACACTCTATTTTGCTAATTGCTCTGTATGCTTACAATTTTCATGCTCTGTAAAATTATGTCTTTCAACAACAGATGTTGACTGGTGCATAAACACAAGCTCTACAACGCTTAGAAGGGGGGACAAATGGCTATGCTTTACTCTGGCTGGCTTGGACTCAGCTGACCAAACACAGCTTTATGCGAGCCGGGTTTGTCTCAGCTGTGGGGAACGGCTAAAGCACCATGGGACAAAGGTTCTTTCTCTCTCTCTTCCATATGCTTTCATTTCACCCTTTTTAGCCATTCACCCTTGCGTCTGATAAAATAGCTCCTTTTATGCCACTTACACAGCATCTTTCTTTCTCTTGGAACAATAATACGTCTTTGCACTAATACACAGCTCTTCCTCACACTCTTCACCATCTGTTAACGCATGATGGCCCGAGACCGTAATCCGCAGCACTCTGCCAGCCGCGATGTCGACCATCGACCGCAGCCAAACATCCACTCTCGTGGAACTGCGCGCGGACAGATGCGCCAGCAGCAGCCGGGCGGCGCCGGTGTACTGGCAGACCTGAACACACTGCATGGACAGCGTAACAGAGACATTCACACTGTTTTTGCATCTACGCCGCGAGAATCTGTTGCAGCATCTGCCTACGTAAGCGGCCACTTGACTCCTACAGGTAAGCCAGCTCTTACATTACAATAGGCTTCCCTCGTTAACTGGCGTTGGAGAAACAACTGGTGTAAGAATAAGACGAGCTCTGCCTTCCTCGTCATTGGACCGGACAAGAGAAAATCCCGCCTGCCACGAGGCACACCAGCGCAAAATAAGTTAATGAGCAAAACTACCACCACCCCCCATGTGTGCTGCTCGTCAGGTGGCCAGCACACACATACACGGGGGGCATGGTATGGCGAGGGGGCTTTAAGCATAACAATCAGTGCGCAGCCATTATCCCGCCTTTGGCTCGACCAGCGCACTCTTGTTCCTGTGTGTCCATTTGTTCATTATCCCCCATACCTCCAGCGCAAGCAGACGGAGGGGGTGACTACATAGGCGTTTGGAGCCATTAGGCTAACAAATGTTTGAATGACAATACGGCTTGTGTGTGCGGTTGTAGACCAATGGGTTGCTATCAGCAGCTCCGGTAGCGGTGTCATATCGCTGACGTCTAGCGACAACGAAGACGACGGACGTGTTCTTACCAAAGGCAAGACTTCTGCGGCTGCCCCCGTGCCGCATGTCGCCGATCCGCAGCAGCTCCGAAGACGCGGGTACTTTAGCGCCATGCCCGTCGCAGCGCCCGTTTCAAAAGACAGTTCGCTGCCTGCAGCGCCTGGCAGCAACAGACTCGATGCAGAGCAGCAGGCCGTGCATTTGCTTCGCGAGAGCGTGGCCAGCTTGCTTTCGTCCACTGGCTCGGCAGAATCCTCGACAGTATCTTCTGCGCAGCCACAGTCACTAACAGCCGTCGCAGCCACAGCGTCTGAGGGAGGAGCTTTGTGGCGCCGGCGCTCGCACTCACCTAGCAGCGTCTCCAAGATCAGTGAGCCCTGTTATGCCGCGTCTGCTCCGCGCCGCCAGTTCACAGCTGACCTCGATCACTTTTCAGATATTGCGCTATCGGCCGTAGCAGTCACTGCGCCGCCGTCGCAACAGCGCAGCCAGCGACCTGAGTCGTCCCCTTACTCAGCTGCGCGGCTGCCGACGTA
>JANBTM010000043.1:0-12071 GCA_027578695.1 Coemansia sp. RSA 1365 | reverse complement strand
TTTAAACACCGTGAGACTACTCAGGCACCGCTGTACGACGCAGAGGTCCCCGATGTGTACATGCCCCCTACCATCCAGCCCTCCAGCCTCCGCCGGCCTGTGACTGCTGCCGATTCGTCTGCTTTTGAGGTTTCGGTGTCTGCAGAGTCGCATAACAGCTCGGCGTCTTCGCTGCGCAGGCGAGCAGCAGGAAGCGGCGGAATGAGCGGCTCGTCGGCTGCTGCTACCACCGTTGTTGCATCTACAGCAGCACCTGAACCAGCTCCCTACCATCCACTGCTGTTGGATCTTGGTAGTCCACGCGCTTTGCATGACCAGCTGTCCATTTACTCTGCTTCAAGGTCGCCTTTCTCATCTATTCGCACTGTGTCGCCGATTATTGTCGCCGAAGGAAACAGCATTCTCCGATCTGCAGCGGCTATTGACGAGGGCGCTGTTGCTCGGGCCCGCGCAGAGGCTGCGCTGGAGCGCGCCATCTTGTGTCCAATGAGTTGCTCTGCCGACACTTCTTATTTTAAAAGGTATGTTGTTCTTGCTGTTGTCCGCTACACGATGCTCTATTTGTGTGGTGGTACATTGTGCATGTTGCTTGTAACAGTGCGCCAGAATTTCTCTAAATATCTGTTGCTTTTTTTTTGTTGACTGTTTTTGCGTTGTACTTACCAATAGTGAAAAGAAACCCGGTACAGAGAGCCCCGATTCGGAGTCCGATGGCGCCAACCATTCTCGCCAGACCTGGGCCAAATACACTGGCTATGCGATCGTCGGCTTTGGTGTTGGCACCATTGTTGGCATGATGTGCTTTGACATGGCTACTTCCGCTGCTGCTACGCCCAAGGCCACTCGCACTATTCCGCTTGCAGGCATCTGACCTGTTGTGTTTAAGATCTTTGTGGTTGCTGGTCATGATGTCTCTCGCTTTGACGGCCTTTACTACGTCATTGCCGACCCATGACTGGGTTAGCGGATCCCCGCAACTATATGCTGCTACTCCGATTAGCGGTCACGTGACAAATGCATAGACTTTCTTTGGAGAAACATTTCTCTCAATTTCTCTGGTTGCTTCTGCGGCAGCCGTTGTTCTTTGCATTGTTGCATTGTATTTAAAGGGTTTTTTTTTGGTTCTAGTTTTCGTTAGCGGATTTACAAAAGTTTAATAGAGCAGGCTGTTGCGGCATTTTCTTGGTGGAAAATGTCAGCCCTATCGAGTTACTTGTTCTCTACTCTGTCGCGGGTTGGCGGCCTCGGCAGTGGCAGCGTGCCAGACTTTCACTTTACCATTGGCGAGAAACTAGACGCTTTCTCTGAAAAGTCAATCTGGGACATTCACAATTCAAAAAGCTCGGTACGTTTTCTTGAGTCTTTTTAACAGGGGAGAAATTCTGCTGTATATGTGATAACTTCTGTAATGCTAAACACTTTCCTCTGCTATATAAGGTTATTTAAGCCTTTTTTCAGTGTAGGATGGGAAGCAGGAGGCGACAGTATTTGTATTTGACAAGTCACGGGGATCGAGTTACACAACAGCAGCGTTGAATGCGTTGAAGCGTATGCGCACATTGCGTCATCCAGGGATTGTACGCTATTTAGAGGGTACCGAGACAGCAGATGCAGTCTATATCGCAACTGAGCCTGTGGTACCATTACCATTAGTACTCTCAGGACCGGAGCATGCTAGCGAGGAGGGTGATGAACTAAAGCGCTGGGGACTGTTTAAAACTGCAGAAGCACTGCGCTTTATTAACGAGGATTGTCGACTGGTCCACGCCAACGTGTCTGCAGCATCAGTGTTTGTGACAAAAGCTGGAGAGTGGAGACTAGGTGCATTTGAGCTGATGGATACGCAGGGAAAAAAGGATGATGGCCAACATATGTACCGCTACTATTCGAGTGTTATTCCTGGCTATGCGATGCGCATGGCTCCCGAGATTGAGGCGCAAGAGTGGCAGGGTCTGGAGTCTGCCAAGCCTGGTACACTGGACGGCTGGGGTCTGGCGTGTTTGATATACGAGGCATATAATGGCGACATTAAGTCACAGTCGCAGATGCAGGCGCAGGGTCGGATTCCACCGGCGCTATGGTCTCTGTACCAGCGGCTGCACACACAGGATATGCGTCGGCGCATGATCCCATCCGAGTTTTTGCAAACAGGCCAGCTTCCTGGGGCTTTTCTGGACTCTGAGTTTGTCAACGCTTGCCAGTTTATAGAGAATGTTGCTGTAAAAGAAGAAGATGAGCGAGCCGAGTTCTTTGCCAGTCTGGACACGACAATTGCCAATTTTCCGTCGACGTTTACAAAATACAAAATACTGCCAGAGCTTCTCAAGCTGATTGAGTTTGGCGGGATTGGCGGAAGCGGCAGTGGACACGATGCCAAAGTTCTGGGATGCGTGATTCAGATTGGCAAGGACATGGACGAGGATGAGTATAACGAATTGGTCGCTCCTGCCATTGTGCAACTCTTTGGGTCGAACGACAGGGCGCTGCGATTCAGTCTGCTGGAACATATGAGCAGTTTTATTTCTGCCATTCCATCTGCGCTGGTGGTCAAGAAGGTGTTTCCAAATTTTGTGTCTGGGTTTTTGGATGCTGCTCCAGCGATCCGCGAGGCCACAGTGAAGGCATCGCTATCAATGGCATCCAAATTGAGTCAAAAGACACTCAACAACGATTTACTCAAGCAGTTGGTGCGCATGGTTGCTGATGCAGAGCCTGGCATCCGTACCAATGCACTGATTTGTATTGGCAAATTGTGCACAGCCAAGAAGGGCGTATTGAATCTGGAGTCTGATGGTGTTACGGAGATGTCACTTCGATATGTAGTGTGTCCGGCGCTTTTGCAGGCACTTCGCGATCAGTTTCCACCGGTTCGTTCGGCGGCATTGGCAGTAGCTAGTGCATGTGCACCGCAGTGGGATGCGTTGGAGATTTCACGACGAGTCATCCCGTGCATCTCGCCACTTCTGGTTGATGGAGAAAAGCCCGTGCGTGTCGCAGCACTCAAAGCAATGAATTCAATGCTTTCGCGTATTGAAGCGCATGCCCAGACGATGCCTGATACTCTGGCGAAAAAGCAACCCACTGCAACTGCTGCGTCTGTGGCTGCTTCTGCTAATGTTAGTAACCAGGCAGAGGCTGCTGCGAATATGGCTGGTTCTTCCGATGGATGGGGCGGATGGGCTGTTTCGTCGCTGTCAAGTACTTTTAGTGGTGCCTTGTCTTTGGCCTCTTCGCTGCCTATCGGTCATTCGCAGCAGTATGAGCGTGCACCGTCTGCTCCTGCCGCTGGCGAAGAAAGTCCAAACAAACCTGCCGTATCTGCTGGTCAGACACAACCACCTGTCTCGTCTGCTGCTACCTCATTACACGGTCCGGGTACTACTATGAGCAGTCCTACTGGCTCTAATACTGCTGTACCTGCAGCTCCAGCACCCAAGACAGTAAGTGGTGGTTGGGAGTTTAACGACAATTGGGATGAGGACGGTGATGGCTGGGGTTTGGATAATGATGACGACCTCTGGAACGCCCAGGAAAGCAATAACCATTCCAGTGTCAAGGCTCCAGCACAGCCAAAAATACCAACAGCCCCGTCACTTACTTCCAGAACCAGTAGTATTTCCTCGCAAAATGTGCCGATGGTGACCAAGACATCTCTAAAACTGGCCAAGTCTGCGCCGAAAAAACCAGCTCCGACATCTGGGGGCAAAAGCAACACATCTGCATTAAAGCGCAAAGGACTTGGTGCGATGAAGCTTGGCGGTACACCAAAGAACAATGCGATTCTGGACGAACTCCTCTAAATTGTATTATTTCTTTTGAGGACTGTGGCTCCATGTCTGGTAAAAAAAAAAAAAGCCATTAATAGCATTTTAAGCCTAAAATGTTTGAGGATGTTATTTTTGTTTACACGGGGCGTAAATTGGAGAAGTGGATACAACAGCAAATAGGTGCTAGATGTCTATATATCAAAAGGCGAGGCTTGTCTGCGTGTCTATATGGCTGTCTCGGCCTCCCGCCATGCAAATAGGCTGGGAGATACACGGAACAGTAGGAGCTTTATGCGATCCAGTGCATCGAGCATTTTGTGCTCAAAGTCTGCATGCGCTTCAGTAGTGTCTATCATCTTTACAATCTTGGTTGCTCCCGTATGTGATATACCATATGCCAGATTGTTGCATGCCCCATCATCGACGCGACGGTATGCCAGTGGTGCACCATTAATTGGGATGGCGTCGTGGTGGCCCGAGTCAGTGCCGTTTGCAGCTGGACCGAGCTGAAGCACATCCCAATCTGCTGGGATTTCCATCAGCGCACCGTAAATACGCAAACGGGGACTGGGTCCAAACACAACATGGTCTTCAATCACCAATGCATCCTTGTAGCCCTTTGCAATGACATCACGAAACAGCGAAAGATGTGGACGCCAACACTCGCGTTGATACAACTTGACTTCCTGCGGATCCAGCGGTTTCGGCGCTGTTACCGGCCACATCTCCACATCAATCTCAAGGCGCCTTGCTGCGGCCTTCCACCGTTCTCTGTGTTCTGTAGCATCTTCATGTACTGGTCTTTCAATTACGTAAATATGATCGTAGCCTAAATGCTGTCGCCGTCTACTCAGTGCCTCAAACGTAAACCGATGCATAACTTCCAAATGCGAGTGTCGAAAGTACAAAAGTGACAATGCAATTAGAACAAATATTCCAACTGACAATATTGTCAGAATCCAAAACATGTCCACTGTGCGGACTTTTGCTATAATTTTGTGCTTCCATGACCGTCGGTCTACTTGTCTTACTCGATTCTTATGTGCGCGACTCTTTTCTGGGTCACTTAAATTGTCATATTTAATATTGTCTTCGAGTGACCTTGCAACAAGTTCATATGAGGATAGATGCTCATTGTCATCGGGATGCTTAAGCATTTCCATAGTCCTTTTTTGTTTATTTCTTTGGAGTTGACTAGCACAGAAAACGTTTAGTGTGGCAATATTTTTTGGCCCTGATTTTTCTTTTTCTACAAGAATGTAATTGTGAGACTAAAGGTCAAGAAAAACAACTCTCAAAACAAAAAAAAAAAATGCTAAAGAGAGCTTCTAGGTTGGAAGTGGCGTGTGGCTCAGAGAGTTTTGTCTCTTTTCCTCCCTCCCTCCCTTTCTATTCTTGCATATCCGATTAGATCACTGCCATGTTCACAACGCCCACATGTAATATTTTCTTGCAAAAAAAGAAAATAATATAACCGCTGCTATTTTGATTAAAAGAAAAAACATATTTCGATCTTAAATAAACATAACGTAAAGTAAAATTCTAAGTAGTAAGTATTTCGGCACCTTCAGCTGTAATCAATATTGTGTGTTCAAACTGTGCAGACCTTCCGCCATCAAGTGTTGCCACTGTCCAGCCATCAGGCCATTGCAAACCTCCAGCCTCGCCTTGGCACAGAATGGGTTCAATTGTAAATGCCATGCCTGCTTGCATCTCTCCAGGTTCATCGTTGATATGATGGTAAACTAATGGATTTTGATGAAAATTGCGCCCCACTCCATGGCCAGTTAGTTCCTCAGATACTGAATATCCCAGCGATGCTGCAAAAGAACCAATGGTCTCTCCAATTAAACGCAATGGTACGCCAGGCCCACATGTCTGGATTGCCAGCTCTAGTGACTCTTGGGTTGCATTTACCAAATCCATTCCAGGCTTATCCACTCTACCTACCACAAAGGTTGCGGATGTGTCTCCATGGAATCCATCCTTGTATACTGTCACGTCGATATTGATAATGTCACCATCTTCCAATTGTCGTGAATCCGGTATACCGTGAGCAATGACATTATTGACGCTGGTGCATATAGATTTCGGAAACCCCATGTAGTTGAGGCATGACGGATAGGCTTGTTGCGAAATAATAAATCTATGGAGCTCTGTGTCAATAGATTCAGTGCTTAATCCTGCACGTACCATACTGCCTCCAATGGCCAGAGCATCGCGAGCAATTTTCGAGGCTGCGCGTATTTTCTCTATCTCTTCTGGCTTCAGAATGGGTATTTTTAAATCCATGCTTGGTGGTTTACCTGTCTCTGCGTATGGTGGACGTAGAATGTGTGTTGGAACACTTGTAATTGAGGGCGACATTGGTTTTGGTTTAGATGCCAGAAGTGTCTGTGGCACAATCCGGCTAAAGTTCCCAAATTGATTGCGCTCTTGTTCTTCTAGCCATCGTTGGAAATATTGATTTAAGCGCCGCGGGCTCGAGATAATTGGTGTAACGGTCAGCTCACGTTGAAACATCCAAATGCTTCTTGCACACTGCTTTGAAGATCGCTGCAATACTGACATGACCATGTTTTTTAAGCATAACTAAAGAACAATACATTAACTCTGAATATCACTCTTAGATGTTTTTAGCATAATTTCTGGCAGCACAGGCAAGCGTTCAGAAAACTAATCACTATAATTGTGTATGATGGGCGTAAGCACGTGGAATACTGACGAAGAACACATGGCTTGTTTTTGTCTTTGAAACGAGAGGAATGCAGTTTCATTAAATGGTATTTTCTGAGAGAGAGAAAAACGGGATCCAGGTAGCATCGTTGCTGTATCCAGCTACTCCTTGGATTTCGCCACCATTGATGACAACTGCCACTGTCACTCATGTCCAGTGTTAATGGTAACTTTTATCGGCTATTTATCCGCCCCACTATCTGCAGTGCAAAACCAATGTCACCATTCACCTCTACTATTACGCAAACGCACTAGACTCTTGAAGAAAACCTGCAATACTGAATACTACATAGATAATTATTTTTATTTGCAAACATAAATTACAACAAACAGTTGCTGTTCCCAAAGAACTCATACGAGTTGCGTGTCAGAACTGTGTGCGCTTCGTCAAGCGACCATCCACGCGCCTCTGCTACAAGATCTGCAGCCTCTTCAATTGCGAGGACAGCTGCACTGGCATTGTGAAGGTCGGACTCGATAAGCAGTCGCTGTTCTGGAACAGCACGAATGCACTTTATTGATTTTTCACGATTCCGGCCATTTACAAGACTGGAGAAACTGACATACACACGCTCACCCAGCTTCCCTTTTAGAAATATTTGTTTTAACATATCTGGCGATCCGCTATAAGAATGAAGCATTATCCGCGGCGGTAGAATCTGTTTTTCTTCAACCTCACTTAGAATCTCGGCCAGTACGCCAAATGCGCGCACGCAGTGGAGGGATATTGGTATGTTCAACTCGTGTGCAATGCCTATCTGCGTCTTAAGGATATGGATCTGTGCTTCAATCGGGTATAGTTTATGTGTCTTTGGGCTTCGTGCTGCTTTGTCCAGGCCGCACTCTCCAAGAATGCCGCCATGAAGTGCTAATAGCTCCCGAAGTTCCTCTGCCCATGTCTCTGGGATCTCACCTGTAAGTAATCTTTCGACAAACCATGGATGCAGGCCTAGTGCGGGAATAACTCTGTCGCTATATCTTTGCTTAAGCTGAATTACATCGTTCCAATCCGTGTATTTTGTAGCCTGTATACAAAACACAATCTGTGTTGTTGGGTTTTGTTTTGCACTAAGTACACTTAACTCCTCAGGAGCTTCGTGTATATGACAATGTACATCATATATACATGCTTTGGAAGGTTTTAAATCCATTGCTGACTCAAGTCTAATCTTGTAATTTTACTTTGTTGTTTGTGCGAAGGACCTGACGCCTAACCTAGCACAGAGAAAATATAAGGCCTGGCTCTAGAATCCCACGCGGATTGCTCTCTGAAGCGGGAATCTCCCGATTTCGGTAGTGCGAAAACGAGTTTTAGTAGCTTCAATATTGATTTCTAAAGATATTAATTTTTGCTAATCGGACGCAGCGCTCGCTATTTGTATACATAACCGAGATCTAGTTGTTGGGGACAGACTTATGGTTATTCGGCACGCCACTGGGTTTGATTATGTTAATGTTGTCCGTTAATCAATAGCTATTTTAATAAAACAATGAGAAAATACAAGGTTACTATGCTTTTATCCTAACCGGGCTATGGTTACATAGACTAACTAGTTCTCTGACTACTGCTTAAGTCACTCGGTGGTTATAACAGAGAGCTGTGACCTCTCGCTTAATCGTCAGCAAATTAAATGAACACTTAACGCGATTATTAGGCGACCATATGTGTTGTCGGTGATGGCCAAGTTATTTGGTTTTGCTAAGCTCTCCTAGCAGTTTAACTTTTTCTGTGCTGTCGACTGAGGAGCAACAATAAATACTCCGGCCTTACAGCTCGTTAAGCACCCTGTTTTTGGACAGAGTGAATGACTGAACACGTAGCCTTACGACGTTGGTACTGTTTTTTCTACTCCGTAATACTTATATTATCTTTTAATAAACTTGTACAACTCTGACAACGGTTTTAATTAGTAATCTTATTTATGTTACCATCATAGATTAGATACAGAAACAATACATCTATTATCCATTTTCGGAAACACCAGATTACAAAGCATAAAGTCTCTGCAAATAAAAATTAACTCTAGTGGCCGCTGATAAGCAAGCAGCCAGTGTACTTTAATTACGCTAGTCTAAAATTTACACTTCTGTTTTTAATTTTAAATCTTTATGCGCGTGGGACGATTTATTTGATTCATTCAAAAAAAAAAAACCAAACTAAATCTGATATTTATTAAGCCTACTAGCAAATTCTATATGCATTTCAAATCATTATTTACGGGTTAATATTGCTTGGCTTCTGTAAAATATAAACAACTCAATAAAATGTTTTAACACTTTTTGATATGACAGTTAGATCTTTGATAGACAATTTTTGTTTTGTTCTACATACACAGACAATTTTTGATTATTATATAAAAAGCCTAAAGGAGCCACATATTTTGCAAAAAAACATTCTACACCACCAGCAACAAAAACAACAACAGTTTCAGCTTCGTACCATCTAAAAATTAAATTACCAAGTACAATCCAAAATGACCAACTACGCTATCGTCATTGTCGCCACAGTTGCGCTTTTAGGCAGTACCATTGGAACTAACACCAACGACGTGCCATCTAGCCTTAATGCCAGGGCTGCTGATCAGACCGACATTAACATCACTCCCAATCTTAAGCGCTGCGGAGGATGCGGTGGATTTGGCGGCTGGGGATGGGGTAATGGCTGTGGATGCGGTGGCAGAGGATGCGGCATATGCCGTGGATTTGGGTTTCCTGGGATTTGGTAATTAGCGAAAACCACCTTTCTAGCAAAAATTTTAATCTTTAACTTGTAGCGCCTTTTAAGCGTTAATATCAATATACAAAACATACCAGCATATAATTGTTTCAGTAATTGTAAAATTTTCTATGGCTTGTAAATTGCTATAAAATCACAAACAAACAAGAAACTAATAATTTTCAGTTTTACACATGCGTACATTTTTGACGATACTTATTTGTCACTGTTAGCTAAATTAGTTTGACAGTGCTGATTTGTGTCAAAATAAGATACAAAGTTACTTGCGCAAGACATTTGTCTAATACTTAATGGCTTAGGGGGTATTCCAGACTTTTAATAAAATTTGGATACTTTAGTAAAAGTGGTAACTTGAAGCAATTGTGCTTAATATTAGTTAATATTTTGCATAAACTTTTTATTGAAAAATTACTGAACTAATATCTACGTTTAAAATGTGTTATTGGTTTGTAAAAATAAAACAAATATTAGTAGAATTTTAATCTTATCTAAACTGGGTTTACAATTACCATAGATGCGTTTTTAAAGTATTCGCAAATAAAAATAAGCATAAATTTTTGTGCTGAAAACATTTTATACAGTACAAACACAAAGTAAACACGTAACAGTAGTTAAAGTAAAATAACCTGTGGAACTCAATTTAAGACATTTTGGTCAACTTACAACAAACCCTTTTGACGGTAACTGCTCAACTGGTGACTTTATGTTGAGAGTTACATATGGGGATAATCTAAAGCTAATTTAATGGTGCGTTTTAATATTGTGCAAGCAAATTTAAAATATTTTGTGCAAAAATCTAAATTTGTGTAGCAAAAAATGCATCCGTGTTACGCCGTAAAACATGCAATTTTAATGATAAATGACACAAAACTGTATGGTTAACAGTTACTATTGCAGATAAATCTGCCTTGAATCTTGCGCATGTAGATCAGCTTGTACAATATTTTAATATAAAAAACCCAAAAGAGCCGCCTGTTTTATATAAAAATTCTACACCAGCAACAGCAAAAATAACAACAACAACAACATTCCTAGCTTTACACTTTCTAAAAATTTAAATACATAAAAGTATCAATTCAAAAATGGTCAGCTACGCTATCGTTATTGCCATCACAGCTGCACTTGTTGGCAGCACTATTGCTACTGGCGCTAACAACATGCCATCTGACCTTAATGCCAGAGCCACTGACCAGACTGGCAATAGCAACAATGGTAACGTCAAACGCTGTGGAGGATGTGGAGGGCTTGGCGGCTGGGGCTGGGGAAACGGCTGTGGATGCGGCGGCAGAGGTTGCGGCATATGCCGCGGATTTGGTTTTCCCGGTTTCTGGTAGTTAATAAAAGCTTTTAAGCATATTTTCTTTATTTATTGTCTTGTAACGCCTTTTTAGCGTTAATATTAATTACAAAAGTATACAATCATAACCCATTTGCACTAATTGTGTAACTTCTATTAAATATAGAAATTGCAATAGTAAATAACCAACAGATGTTTACTAATAGACAAGTTAGTGTTGCACATGATAGCGCAATAATAATAATTTTACTTGAATTTATTTTGTTATCTTAAATTTTTAATACTGGTTTATTTTAAGATAAAGTATTTAGTTGCAGAAAACTTACTGTCGCAGACAATTTTAAACACCACATCATCATTCTGCCTGCAATTTTATTTTTTTGGTTTCTTTTTTAAAATATTTGCAGATAAAACAAAGCAATTCAGCTTTTTTTTATTATAAATAGCAAACTCTATAAATTTTACAATATAATTCAAAACAAAATTGATAACTATTAGAAGCCGAGCGACATTATACAAAAACTTAGAAAAGTAGATATTAAAAATTGTGCCTGATGTTAGCTGTAATTATACACAATTTTTGTAAAATTAATTACTAACATTAACGTCGAATAAACAAATGGTTGTTTTTAGCGGAAAACATGTGTTTTTTAACAAAAAAAAATAACTTTCAACGGCAAAACAAAACAGTGCTAATATTATACAAAATATCTAAGCAGTTTTAAATTTATTCTAATTGCACTGTAGATGTTTTTAATTTAAATAAAAATAAATTGATGTTTTAAAAACATTATGTAATACGTGTATAACAATATGCAATATAAGTTGCAGTAAATAATTTAATAATAATTAGCATGTAATAGTATCTGGAATTACATACCACTGTGTTAAAATGTTGACTTAATAACGCGTTTTATTTTAACGCAAGCAAGATAAGTCTATAAAATCTGTATAGGTTTGAAGACTTTACTTTTAAAAAAGTTACATCATTAATTTACAGATATTAAATTTTTGTGATAGATAACAAAGCCCTGTTTAGTTAAAAGTTACTATTGCGGATAGATCAGCCTTAGATTTTGCTCGTGTAGCCCAGCTTGTATGTGCAATATTTTTAATATAAAAGCTTAAAAGAACCGTCCGTTTTTAAACAGATTCTACACCAGCAACAACAAAAACAACAACGTTCTCGGCTTTACACTGTCTAAACATTTAAATATAAAAAATACTAATTTAAAAATGGTTAACTACGCTATCGTCATCACTGCCACAGTTGCACTTGTTGGCAGCACTTTTGCTACTGACGCTAACGCCATGCCATCCAATCTTAATGCCAGAGCTGCCGATCAGACTGTAAATAGCAACAATGGTAATGTAAAGCGTTGTGGAGGTTGCGGAGGACTTGGCGGCTGGGGATGGGGCAATGGCTGGGGCTGGGGAAACGGCTGTGGATGCGGTGGCAGAGGTTGCGGAATATGCCGCGGATTCGGTTTTCCCGGTTTCTGGTAATTAGTAGAAGCTTTAAAGCATATTTTCT
>JANBTM010000042.1:26120-42577 GCA_027578695.1 Coemansia sp. RSA 1365 | reverse complement strand
GTCCCCTGCCACACACAAGCTTCAGAGCAACCTGCTGCGGCAAGCTACTGCGGCCATGAGCTGCTGCAAATAATTTCCGCCATATAGCGTTGGCCGTGGGCTGCTAACACATATATGCTCACTTATAGCAGATAATAGCTGCTAGTCGCTCATGTCTTGCGCTGGCACTCGTGACGATACGTAATCCAAATCAGAGTATTATAAAGATAATGCAGCATATACAACTCAAATAGAAAGTTGTTTCTTGCCGATAATGTACCTTGAGTGCTTGAGTAGAAGTAGTATTGAAGAGAGAAGACTAGTTAGTCTGTAGCTCAAAAGTTGTGTATTAATAGTGGTGCTTGGTAATGTGTAATAAAGTAATAGTGAGCTAATAAACACAAATCTCAGACAAAATTGCAGTGGGTGTAAAAAAAGAAAACTATTTGAAAAAATTGCAGCTTGGAGGAAAAGTAAAAGCAAAGCGGATGAAAGCGAGGAAGAGGGCGCTTGTCGCTCACATTCGCGCTTTTGAGCAGCTTTGTACGCGCTCTGATTGGCAGAGAAGCTGTTGGATTCCGCTTCTGTTCTCTGATTGGACAACAAGCAGCTTGTGCTCAACGCGTTGGAGTGGTCAATGGTGACCACAGCCTATGCTGCCTTTTGCTGTCTTCCTTTCCACCTTCTGTAAAGCAACTTGTGTACTTTCGTACTCCCCTTTCTGATCGCTTTTGACCTTTTAGAGACAGTTGCAACTGCGAACGCACACGACAAAGGAGTTTTTTTTCTTATAAAGCATCATGGATAATAATCTAGACCGTGCACTGGATGACATAATCGGGGACAGCAGCCAAGGAGGTCAGCAGCGGCGGCCTAGACAGAGCCAAAGTGGTTTTCACGGCAACAAGAACGGCGGTGACCGACGCAATTCACCCTATTCTCGTCATGTACGTACTCTAAATGTAGATCGTTTAAAACAAGGAATTTAAGGCACATACACGTTGTCCTAATTTATCAGCTTAACTTTTTTCTCAAAACGCTGTAATGCAACGATCATGCCATGCAATAGGGCGAGGGACATGACCACAGGAACAGTAGTCCACATGGAAAGTGGCGACATGACAAGTTTAATGGGCGTAAATCAATAAACGATCGGCTTGGATCCAGACCAGGTCACAGTTCATCAGACCGCAGAGAACATCGGAGACAGAATACCAAACAAGTCAGCGATTCATCTCGAGGCATTTCTATTGCGGGAAGCAACCGCGACATGACACTATACAATGAGATGCGCGTGGTCTGGGTGACCGATCTTCCTCACGATTACACATCCGAGAAGATTGAGAACATGTTTAGCAGTACGGGTCGCATAGACAAAGTTCGTATGGCACAGGACAAGCAAGGGCGGTTTATAGGCAAGGCAGAGGTTATCTACCGCATGGCGGATGATGCGCGAGATGCAATCCAGACATTTGACGGAGAAACACTTTATACCACAGACAGCAGTGGACATGTCGCGATGCACGTCACCTACTCGTCGCCGGAGAATGGCTCTTATATTGATGATCTCAAATTTAAGGACACTTTGCCAGCGCCTCGCGCTACTCCAATCAGTATGCGTCTGGGTGGCGTTGCCGTTAATGCAATGGCTGCGATGCTTCCGATGATGCCAGTCGGACTTATGCCTGTTGCTGGTATAGCACCGACTGCTGGATTAGGCACAAGCAGCATTGGTGAAGGCAGGCAGCGGGATCATAGCCGCCGGCGTGGCGGATATGGCGGCCGCCATGGACGAGGAAATCGCAACGATGGCGGCCCACGTCCCACCGCAGAAGAACTTGATGCCGATATGGACGCGTATATGAACGCTGCAGCAGAAACAGCAAATGGAGCTGCATCGGGGTCTGCCGTTGAGGAAAAATCAGCTCAACCCAGTACAGGGTCCACCACCTTTATGGAAGAATCATTGTAACATTCCGTTCTGCAAGTGATCGCCTTTTTTGGTTGTTCAATGGACACTGCAGTCTCATGGTCGCTTCTGCGTTTCAACTTGACATGGAGGATATGGCGGGGAAGGTGGGCTATCCCTTTTATATGTAATCTGTTTTACGTTTCTTGTTAACTTTTATTCATCCGTCCATGGGCAACGCAAAGTAAAACGAATGAATGCGCGATATCTGACAAATTCCACTCACTTTAAAGACATTTGATTGGTTTGTATGAAAAGTAGAATTGTTTAGGCAGCATCGCCTAGCGTATAGCATTATTTGGATATATTGGACACATTCTAGGATTCCAAGCTTTTTCCAAGAAAGAATGGACTACCAGGGAGTAGGTCACTTGTCATGGTCTATCCTACTGCATGAACGAGAAGTATCTTGAGTCTGGATTCTGAAGCGATTCTGATTCTTTCGCTTCGTATCCCAATCTGAGATGTTAGAATTGTGATGATGCAGCTGTTTTAAACCTCCAGCACATCTTATTCAGTTTGCATTGTGAAAGGGAACTCATGAGCGTTTCCGGCGTGAGAATGCTGAGACTTTGGCCGATCAGCCGCAGAAACCCACCAAGCGCCGCAAGAAGTGCACCAAGCAGCCCAACACGTGGACATTATAAAACAACAACATTCAGAGTAGTCATCACTTTAAGTCAGGCATTACGAGGTTTAGCAGAGCAACTTATCAAACAACCACTGTTATACGCCAGGAAACAAAACTGCTTAACATATACTCTTTCAGATTTTCCAAGGACTTGCTGGTTTTCCTTCCTCCAGGCTTTTTTTTTTAATTATATTTACTAAATCTTTAATATACGCGCAGTTTGTGCGGCACTAGCTGCCAATGTCGAATCAAAAGTCTGGAAACAGGCGTAATGCAAACCGTAATTCCAAAAGAGCAGCCAGAAAAAAGCTGGAGACCCTGCCAGAAATTCCAGCAAGCGATTTAGAAGAACCGCAACAACAGACTGTAGTACCCGTAGCAGCAAAGGCCACCACCAATATCGAGGCGCAGGATAAGCAAGCGGCTGCTGGCAACGACAACAACACAGACAGCGGTACTCGGGACAGGCGCGAAGAAAGCACGACTGAAGCACGGCCAAATATGTCTGGTAGTATCGGCGCTGGCAGTAGTGAGCAGGGTCAGCAACTGACAGAAAATGATTCCACACAGCGACCGAGAAGTCGAACAGCCTCGCCATGGCGCGGTAGAGGTCGAAGTGGCAGCAGCATATTTGCACGGCCATCGAACCAGCGCCCCCTTGCAGCTCGACAGAACTCTGCTGGTAGGACTACAAGTGATGGCAGCAGCCGCGGCAGCAGTACCGGTTTTCAGAGCATGGACTCACCTGTCAAGGGGGTTGCATTTAATGCCAACGGGCCTAACTCTGCGGGTCTTATTTCTGAGCGCAATGTTGGTGTCACTGATGGTACAAGCCAAGCATCTGCCTCTGCCATGCATCGTCGCCGCGGACATACATTGGATCCTGAGCAGCTTGCAATTAGGCATCTTAGTCCACCTAGAGGCGCTGCCGATCCTGGGGCTGCGCAGGCTAAAGACGCAAACACTGCTGAAGGTCGGAATGTGCAATCGGCGACAGCATCACACTTCAATGTCGCAGTCAGCAACACAACCCTCTCTACACATTACCAAAGGCAAATTTCGCCGCGTGGGTATCCGACAAATCTTAAAAAAATGGACAGCACATCATCCACTGCTACAGCGGCGACCGTAGAGATTGATGACATTCCGCTTTTTGGATCGGATGTGGAGCGTTCGGCGACTATTCCTAGAGGCCAACTGTCTCGAATGTTGTATAAGGAAGTGCCTGGCGACTACACCAATGACAGCCCAAGCAGGCCATTTTCTCCTGATATACAAGCAACGACAGCTTCAAAAGTGAGTCCTGGCGCAAATACCGGCGCGCCTTCATTGCCTTCACAATCATCTAACACAGCAGGCCGTCCAAAACGTGGAGGGAGCGGCAGCGAGCTCCGGTTTGGCGACTCTAAAGGAACACTATCCCGTCAGCAGTCAATTCAGAGCGTGTTTGGGAATAAATCCCGCCATGTTGGCAGCGAACCGGCAAATCCCAACGCATATGAAGACTCCGACCAGCTTCCGGACATTTCATTCAGTGGTCCTGTAGAGATACCTGGGGCCCAGGACAGATCTGGAGGTGTCTTGGCCACGCAAAGGCGCCATGTACAACAAAAAACTAGACATGGATTGACTCGGGCCGAACGGAGTTCTGGCGATGACTCTGGCGAAGTAGTGCCTGCTGTAGGTGTTCTTCGGCGCATGACAAGCAAAGAAGCACTAAGCTCTATTCAGCAAGCAAAAGCGAACATACAGCAAGAACAACAACAAGCGAGTCAGCATGCTTCTGCGAAAGGGGCATGGCTTTATACCCCGCCTGGGGAGCGCACAGAGCAAGATGGGCCCAGTACAGCCGCACAGCGTCTGCAATTACATCAGAACATGCCACGGCTTGCTAGAGTACCTACTCTTCCTCCGAAAAGGGAATCAATGGGCGCCGATTACCAGCATCTTGCACGACATCCAGAATCAACAGCAGGCGATGGTATTCTACTTCATCGCAGAGATAGCAGCGCTGCTGACCGATCCCACAGCAGCGACCAGATGCATCATTTTCACGCCAACAGCGGCGCCACACAGTCTACATCGCGCGAGTCTGGGCTGTCGGCTGTATCGCATTTCGGGGTGCCGATGGTAGCCGGAGACATACCCTCACATGCTGCAGAGACAGACGCGCGCTATAGGCATGCCAATTCAGGTGACGCATACGAAGATAATTACCCAGAGCTGTACTGTGGTGAACGGGAGCTGTATCTTTCGCCGACGAACGCGCCACAGACAAGCCCATGGTCTTTTACGCGCAACGAAAATAGCAAAAAGCTTCTCAAGTTTACGTTATCGGGGCGCTGGAGCGCACTTGCTGCGGGGCCCAATGGCCAGCCAACGTGCGTGGTTGCAGGGCACGGCGGGCTTTACCTGCGCGGCATGGGGCTCGATGCAGACGCTCAATCGATTGTACAGCTAAGCAACCGGCGCTGGAGTTTGGCGCAGGATTTCAAGGACGTCATATGGCGGCCATCAGATATGATTGTTACGGGCTCAAACGATGGAACTGTGACAGTTTGGGATCCGTCGCGCAACTCGGATCATATTGTGCACAAGTTTACAGACTTTTCGCGACCCGTTAATCGACTCACGCACAGGCCAGGAGACCCCCATGTATTTTACACAGTGTTTGCGGGCGGTGGTATTGTCGGGTGGGATATGCGCACTCCTAATCGTCCTGCGCTGCGCATAAACGTGTCGATGGCGCCACAGGACATCGACTGCAACCCGCAAGATGCAAATGCGCTGGGCGTAATGACGCAGGATGGCCGCATTACGACGTGGGATATTCGCGCGCCGCAGCAACACACGTGCAGGTTTGTAGCGCATGGAGCGTTTAGTGGTCAGTGCATTGCATGGCACTCGAACGGGCGATTTATTGCCGGCGGTGGCAGCGACATGAACATTAAAATCTGGGACCTGCATAATTCCGCGTCAAAGAAAGTTGCGCCGTCGCCGTACTGCACTATTAAGACGTTGGCACATCTGCACCGCCTTGAGTGGCGACCGGGACATGACACGCAGATAAGCTCCTGCGCATTTGTCAATGATACACGACTGCAGGTCTGGGATATGCACAACCCAAACCACAGTCTGATGTACCATGATAAGCATAATGTACAGATTGCTGGCTTTACGTGGTACGATGAAAATACCGTTTGGTCTGTGGGCCGCACTACCCAGGTCATTCAGTGCGATATTGAGAGTGATGGCATTCTAACCAGCGGCCTGTTAAGTAATAATGTTGCCGACTTCAGTCCGAATACGCGCGTGTGTGTGGCCGTTGGAGAGTTTGACTCGCGACTTGATCGCTGTCTTGACTGGGCCGCGCCGCAGCAAGCCACGCCTTTCTCTCTAACTAACCAGCACAAAGAAGAGCATTCTAGCAGCAAAGCTGCGGTGGCCGACAACAGTGGGGATCGTGTGGGCGAAACGAACGGCTCCTTTAGCATCGACAAGTTTTTACCTGATCTGCCCGTATCCTTTGTGGATGAACACCTACTCGACATATCAATTACGACGAAAGCCAATACGATCAAGTTTCTGGCTCGAAACTATCGCTATAACCCGGACAAATTCAAAGAGTGCTGTGATGCCAACACACGCATTGCCGAGACAGCCCAGTTGCTTGACGCTGCCAAGTTTTGGAAGCTTCTGTCCGTAGCATTTGGAAACGTGCTGCCATTAAAGTCTAGACGTAAGTCAAAGATGCGCACATCTCTGCAGCAGCATAAACAAGGGGGTATGCACGCACATGTGAGCGCTGTGCCGAGCAGCTTTGCGGTTCAGCAACCGGGAGCTCCTTCGACTGCTGCAGTCTCCACAACCACCAGCCGGTCTAGCTCTGGTATGTTTCCTAGCAAATCTGTGACGGATATCCCACCAAAAGGCGAAAGTAGTGATGATGAGCCGCGCACAAGATATTTAAACACACAGTCGCAGGCTTCTATCTCGCGCTTCTCTGCCAATGCGTCGCCCGCACCAATGCAACCGAATTTTCTGGCCGGACCACCTGGACTAGACGCGGTTGATGCGCACCACAGGGTGCGATTTGGAAAGCCACAGCCCTACGCTGGGCGACTGGAGCGAAACTTTATGTCGCTATCACATTCGAATCTGCAGCAGGTTGGCGCAGCAGCGAACAAAAGCAGGGGGCCTTCCCCACTATCACGATCAGCAGCCCATTCGCTTTCAAATACCCAAGGCAACTATGTCTCAGAACCCGCCACGCCATTGCATGGAAGGCTTGGCCAGCCGGTGTTCCAGAGTTTCTCTACTAATCCAAACCTCGCTGTGGAAGCACAAAAACACCACAATGAACAAACAAATTTGACAGATGACGATGATTCCCAGCACGAGGCCCAGGATCATGTAGTGCCTCAGCGCAAGTTCTTCTTTCAGGATGATTCCACAGCAGAGTTTCGACATACGTTCCCTTTAGAACCACTGCAGCCAGTGCCTAGGCGACCTACCTTTATTTTTAGCGGCGAAAGTGATACAGTAGCGCCTGCTGCTGATGCCGCCGCCGAAACTATTGTCCAGGAATCGACCCGTCTGCACATCACCGCACAGAGGCATGCGTCAAAGGCAGATCTAAGGCTGGTGGTTGATTCGTGCGCGCACTATGCAAACACGGGTGATGTGCAGACAGCCATTACGGCAGCGTTGCTTATGCGGAATTTTATTCGGTTGAGAAAGTGGACTGCAATGAAAAGCTGGCTTTGCGATTACATTGACCAACTTGATCAGTATGAGGAGTACTCGGTGGCCACTGACATTATACTGTCTTCGCCGTTTCCTGAAATCCAAGAGTACCTTGCAAGTTACAATGTTATTGTCATATCCTGCAGCAATTGTGGTAGTAAGCTCGAGCCCGATCCAGAAACTGGATATACACTATGTTCCGAGTGTAATGCCATGGCCAACTCGTGTACAGTCTGCGAGATGCCTGTAAGGGGTCGGTTTATCTGGTGCAAAGGCTGCGGACATGGCGGTCATTCCGAGCATATGAAGGAGTGGTTTGATGTTATGCTTCAGGAGGTCTGTCCTGCTGGATGTGGCCACACCTGTCTTCCCAGCGGACTTTCTCACAACACGCCTTAATCTCTGCAGGCCACATTAAAAGTGAATTTTTTTCTTTATGGCAGTTTTTTACATATTGTTAACACAGATGACTAGACTCCTTTGTCTGGAGAAGCGATATTATTCTCAAACGACCACCTCTGTAATCCTGGTGGTAGACGAGTATCTTGTGGTAGCTTAAATGGCGGAAATGGCTTGAATGTCTCTGGTACGACAGGCTCGTCGCCAGACTTGTCATATACTACTCTGTTTTGCTTAAGCAGTTCTTGTACACGTTTGCGCAGACCATCGCTGTCTAATCCCGAATACATAGCTTTTTCTTCTTCTCTTAGGATAGATTTTGCTTTACGTGATAACTCAAGTTGCTGATCAGACCATGCAGCGGCGTAAGCAGCATATACTTCACGAGCATGGGCTAATTTAGCTACAATACTAGAACCTTGACAATTCTGTAATGTTGGTTTTGGTAGTGGACGTAAATCAGGCATTGAGCGTGTAGGATCCATATAATGGTCGGCAACACTTGCTAGATAAGCGAGATTAGATTGCAGTCGTAGTTGATACATTATTAATTGGGGATCGTCCATTAAACTGTTGTTTTGGTACTCACTGCACAAGCGTATTAGTTCTGAATTAATGTTCAATACCACCTGGATTATGCTCGTTTTGAGCTGTGGAAGATATGGACACCCGGGATCATCGTCTGATGGTTGTTGGCCATTTCCTTTCTCCTTGTCTTTGTCTAGAAGCATATTGTTGGCGTTGTTATCTACGGAACCCCGTAAATCTCCGTTGTTCTCACCACTGGAGGATCCATCCTCTTCGATTGTAACATCAATGTCGCTCTCTCTACCTGCGTCACTTAGTGTGTTATCGTCCATTGTATTTATATTGTTGTCTTTTCTGGTAAAGTTGCAGTCTACCAGTACAAATCGAATATTAACTAAACACAAAACGCGAAAATATGCTACTTTTTTTTTTTTGTCAGCGTTCGCGGTTATGTTTTGCCATTTGCTAGAGATCAGGTTTTGGCAATACCATGTGACCACTGAGGGTTAACCACAACAAAATGACTGCTTGATAAGGGATCTAAATTTGCAAATACTACTTTGGCCACTACAGATCTATTTCGATAGTATTTTAGACACATATAATATTTTTCTATACCAGATTCAAGCGTTATCATGGTCAACCCAATAGTGTTTTTTGACATAACAATTGGTGGTAAAAACGCCGGACGGATCAAGATGGAGCTATTTGCAGATATTGTGCCCAAGACAGCAGAGAATTTCCGACAACTATGCACAGGAGAATATAGAATTGATAATGTTCCACAGGGTTACAAAAACAGTACATTTCATCGTATTATTCCAAATTTTATGGCACAAGGCGGAGATTTTGTTAAAGGAAATGGTTCTGGAAAATTATCTATTTATGGCGACAAGTTTGATGATGAAAATTTTAAAATCAAACATACCGGACCTGGTCTTTTGTCCATGGCTAATAATGGACCGAATGAAAACGGGTGTCAGTTTTTCTTAACTATGGTTGAGACTCCTTGGCTTGATAACAAACATGTTGTTTTTGGAAAGTTAATCGATGGGTTGATGACATTACGTATGATTGAAAATGTACCCATTGGTAAGGATAATCGTCCGACGGTTCCTGTTACTATTTCAGAATGTGGTGAAATGTAATACTTATTATTTATGCCAATGATTTTTTCTTTGGAAATGAATTATTGGCTACACTAGGATGTAATTACGCATCAATCTCCTATAAATTTTAAATGTTCAATTATTGGAGTAAAAAAAACATACGTGTAATTTGCATCTAGAAGAAACACTTTTAGTAACTGATGCGTGTAGTTTATTATAAAAAAAATAGTATAATATATTTTTTTTTTACGTATCTGCTGTTGCACTAGTAAAGTTCTTCAATGCTATCACAAAGTCATTTTTATTTAAAGTTTTTGATTCGCGTTGAATAGCCGAATAACATGCACTTCTTACAAGAGATTTTATTTCAGCACCAGAGAATTCGACCTTAGCAGCCAGCCAAATAAGCAATTCGTTCTTATTTTCTAAAGTAAGATGGCGTGTCAAGCGTTGTAATATATCCAATCTATTTTGTTCATTGGGTCTTGGAATATGCATAATTTTATCCAAACGGCCTGGTCTCATAATAGAAGGATCAATTAATTTATATTCGTTTGTAGCAGCCAACACTACCATATGAGCACTTTCTGGAATATTATCCATTTCGAGAAATAATTGTGAGATTAATTTTTTGCTGGTTTCACCAGAATGCTCACGAGAACCAAATATTGCTTCTATTTCGTCAAGAAACAAAATGCTTGGACTACGCTTGGCAGTTTCAAAAACAGCCGCTAGTGCTTTTTCTGATTCACCCACTTCTCCTTTTATGAGATCTGGTATTGCAACAGGTATAAAATTAGCTGCAACTTCTGTGGCTGCTGCTTTGGCCAACATTGTTTTACCTGTGCCTGGTGGACCATAAAGTAGTACACCGCGTGGTGCTCGAATTCCCAATCGCTTAAATTGCTCGCGATACTGGAGTGGCCATACTATTGATTCCTTAAGCTCATCAATTATATTGTCCAATCCACCAATGTCCTTCCAACGCACAACAGCAGGCAATGCGGGTTTTGCTTTTAGAAGGTATGGTTGACTGGATATATGCGTGTTTAAGATAGCAAATAACTCTGCGGCAATCTTACCATGAGCTCTATCGGCAATATCCTCTAAAATACTATTGGATAATCCATCACGAACATACCACTGTGCCAACTGCAACCGTTCAAATCTACCAGGAGGCAAAAGCCGTATATGATCATCACATTGGTGACGTAGAGTTGGGATTACTTTGAGTGGATTTCTAGTTGACATTATTACCAGACATTGCGGTAAAGTATCAATATCCTTGCAGAATCTAGCAACAATATTGGCATAGAGTCCGCGAAAAAGTTCCGCGTCGACAAACCATATTATTGTGGGCTTTTCTCTCGAAATCTTTGTGAGTTGTTGAACAAGTCCATGGTGCTGATTACCTGTTGCTATTATTCGACCAAGATGTATCCTAATCACATCGCATTGGAAATGCTCTGCAAGTGTGGTTATCAGTAGAGACTTGCCAATTCCGGATCGTCCTGATATCATTAAGCTGCGCAGTTGCAGCCTCGTTGGCAAAGTTCCGCGTGTTCGACCGACAATGGCCTGGTGTAACCGCCGGCCTTCATCAGCAAATCCTTCGACTAGTCGCATTGTATGTGCGTCCATTTGGTTAGATATAACTTCTTTTGTAGGCATTTTCTACTCCAAATAATGCGTGTATGTATAGATGTTGGTATTTAAAGAAGATTAAAAGAACACAACGACTACTCTTAAATGCATTGACAAACAGGCAATCAACAGAACACGATGGGGTGCGCAGGTAAAATCTAATTAGGGGAGGGCTTCGGATGACGGAATATGACCCAAAGCTTGTCCCATTTTAACACGTTGTTCAGGGGAAATGCAAAACTTGAAAGTATGTGGAGCTGAAAACACCAATACCACGGTAGAACCCAGACGAAAGCCGCCAACTTCCTGACCCTTTCTTAGCGGAACACCTGCCAAGGTAGGACTCAGTGTCTTGTATTGGAGTTGTGAAAATTCACCAGGCTCAAGTTTTTTCTCCCTTAGGTTAGTTCTCAATCCACTATCGAAATTGATAACTACCGATCCAACATTAGTAGCACCTACAGCAGTCAGAGACATAAACCCATGTTTCCAACGACCCAATAATGCTACGCGCTCATTCAATACGAATAAATTCTGAATGGTGCGTGCAATATAAGGAGAAACAGAGTATAGTTCGCCAGCAAAATGACGACGTGCTTCAACTATCCAATTTGCTGGAGAGTGAAACCTGTGGTAATCACCGGGTGCCAAGTAAATCACGCAAAAATACAAGCTCTCATGATCGCGCAAGTGGTTTCCTAAAGATTGTGCAGCAGGTTTAAGCGCATCTGCGCTACCGATCATTGTATCTAGCGTATAAGGTATTCCGTTTATTACTGCAAAATCATCATCTGCTGCTGCATTGTGTGATTGGGACAACACTGCATCCACCATAGTCGCCTTTCCAATGTCAGCTTGCTCGTCAGTATCTGGCGAAGCAATAGCAGCAGCTACTGCAGGGACATCTGCTTCTCCAAAGAATGCATCTAGACTGTATGACAGACCCTTCACCTGCTCTACCTGCCGCTGTTCAACTACGCCATAGTGCAGAACCCGACCATCAGATGGCGAAACCACCAATGCATCTTCCTTCATATCAACTGGACGGGCTTCTGGACAGAGCTCGCGATAAAAGAATGTCGACAAGTTCGGATAATGTGACAGATCAGGATCTTTCATTTCGCTTAGATTGCATCCAAATATCCACGCGTATACATGCAACAACGGTTTACGCAGTACTCGCGGTATCTCCATCTCATTGAATGATCCAAACAGACGCGACATTGCCTTGAGCGGAAGCGCCGACAATACATGCAACTGCCAAGGTCCTGGAACAGTAATTCCGCGGGTATTCTGCTGTTGTTGCTCCTTTGACAAATCGGACTCTATGTGGTACAGTCGCTGAAATCCGATCACAGCAAGTCCCACACCAACTGGAATCCAATACCACCCAGCAGTTCCTGACTTGGATTTGTTTTCACTGTTTCCTTGGGAACTATCTGTCCCTCTTTCAGCAGCATCATTATTGCTTGGATCTTTTCCACTGCTGCTGCTATATAATCGTACCGATATGTGTGGTCTTGGTGCATAACAATAGTGCTGAAGGCTGGCCACTGAGAAAACTCCACGAGCGGCTGGCGTAGAACACGCCAAGTTGTGCCTTAGCATGCACCGACCAGCGCCTGGGATCATCACAACTTGGAAAAGGTAGATATTAAAAAAAAAAAAAAACAAATTGCAAAGAGTAATAAAAGTCTCAGATAAGGAGAGCGGAGGAGAAAAAAAAGCATAGCGTTGATTACAATAGAGGGATCACCCACTTCATGTCCAAGCTCATCTTGAAAAAGACATGGTTAAGACAACAAATGGATTAAAGAAACCAAGAGAAACAGAAAAAAAGTATTAGAAAGCTACTGAGTTTTCTTTTGCTTGGTCGACGGAAGATTCTTTGGAGTTTGGATGGAAGCCAACCATGATACACCAACCAAAACCAATGCGATGAAAAGAATAGCCACAAACAATCCTGAGACCAGCCCAGGAGTAACCCAGTCTGTAAAGAAAGTATCCTCGTCGAACGGGTTTTTAGTTGCAAAAGTAGTCGACTCTTCTGTCGTAAGTAGCGTTTCGGAAATACTTGACATTATAAGGAAAGATTACTATAAAAGTGCTTCTAATAGTTTGTTTTGTGGTCAGAAGAACAACTTCAATTTGCATGAAAAAACAAAGGTTGTCGTCATTTCTGACAATCCACTCAGACATAATCTAACAGATCATAATCACCCAAGACAAATGCGCCAAAGTGCTGTTGTGAAAATGATAGAATTTTTAGCCGCGTTCTCCTTCAAAATAATCCACTTCTTATTTTACGCGGCTTGTCTTCTTATAGTCCCTTTTTTCCTTTTGACTACGCGCACATTCCCGTTTTTTTCTTTCAACTACATTCGTTAAAAACTCTCCACGTCGCATACAGACGCGTGTTCCTTGCTATCTTTATATTGCAAGAAAATGGATTTCTGTGAGTATTTGCACAACTATTTTTCATTCAACCAAGGTTCGATTATAGACAATTAACATGAGTGAGATTTCATGCTATCACTAATTACTAGAGCGAGAGTATGATTTAATCAAAATATAGCTGGAAGACTCGGTGGAAGTCACGCAAGTGGGCCGCGTAGAGATGTTGATGAGTTTGGACGCGAACGTCGGAACCGACCACACCATCGAAAGCCTTATGAGCGGCCTACCCGTGGATTTCGCGGTGGCAGACCTCCAATGAGTGGACGCGCAGGACCTGTTGATGAGGCTAAGGAAATCGAATCACGGCTTTCGTCATTGATTATAAAAGTTGGCGACAAGAACACGCCTACACTGCAGAACAACCTGGATGCACTGAGTGTAGTTCTGGAGAAGGACTTTACCAAGCACGAGGAAACGGTGCTTAAAACATTCCGTCAGTGTGTTCTAGAACTTCCATGGAAGGTTACAGTGTATTCGACACTAGCTGGTCTGCTGAATGCGAAGAACAGCGAAACTGGTGCGAAGGTGGTTGGACTTATGCACGCAGTACTTTGCAGAGAGTTGTCTGCAGGCAACTGGGGATCAGTCAAGGTCCTTGTGCGTTTCTTCGCACTGTTAGTTGATGCGAATGCGATTTCTGCTACTACGCTGCTTGCAATGTTGGATGTGTTCTTGAAGCCTGTGGTTTCTGATGATGGCTCAGAGACTGTAGTTTCAGCACAAAACAGCTGCTATGTTTTTATTGTTGCGTCAGCACTGCTTTGGGGAGGACGCGCTTTGAAGCAGCACGCTCCAGAAGAACTTGCTGTGCGTTTGCAGACTATTGAGCAGTATGTGCAGAGACACAGTGAACTTAACCAAGACAATACGCTAGCTGCAGTGTTTCATGATGCACAACCAAAAGGTACTAATATTCTTGCATATCAGCTAGGCGTGCTACGCGAGGTTGCCGAGACCGAGTGGAACATTGATGCTGTTTTTGTTCCAAATGGGATGTTTGCAAGTGAGCTTGGTCAAGCAACACAGCATGATCTGCCAGCATTCGAGTTGCCAACAGGTTTACGGAGCGATAGCTACTATACGCCATGTGAGTTTTTGCAGCTGGTACCGAGTCCTGCTGAACTTGTAGTGCGCAGATACGTGCTACAGGACCTTATTGCTGACACAATCTCGCAACTTGAGGGCAACCGCAAAGACTGCGCAAAGTACCTGATGCAAGTACACGGTCTGTGTGGTGAAGACGTATGCAGTGTCATGACTACAGCTCAGCATCCTGAAGATGTTGATCCTGAGACATCGCTGGTATTTGAATACATGATGGTAGAAGTATTGTTTACTTCTCTGATGCAGTTACCCGAGGGTCCTTACCGGGAGATGTACTACTCCTCATTGGCAATTGAACTGCGCAAGGCAGAGCCGCAGATTCTAGCAAATGTATTTGAAACAGCTGTTGAGAACATTGTCGCACGGATATCGTCTTTTGACATTGAGTGTATTAATCGGTTGTCGAATTGGTTGGCCGTTTACCTTGGTAATTTTGGTTTTCAATGGGATTGGACCAAATGGGAGGGTGCAGCTGAGGAAGCAGAGAACTCACCACGGCGTCGCTTTGTGGAGGAAACGCTTCTCAAGCTTATTCGTCTATCATATTTGGATCGAATCAAGGCGCAGCTTCCTGAATCATGTCTTTTATTGGTTCCGCCAAAAACACCAGCCCACAATTTTAAGTTTACAGTGCAGTCGATGGATGAGCGCACTCGCGAGGTGTCGGTGGCGATGGGCAGATGTCTGAAGAATAAGGGAACCGCTGACCAAGCCATGGAAATTCTGCAAACGCATTATTCGCAGTGGTCAGATGTTGATGAGGATACGCGACAGGGGCTTGCGAGGGAAATGCTAGTCGAGCATGTGCTGCTTCTTGGAAGCAAAACTTTCAGTCATATGCTTAATGCTATTGAAAAGTTTATGCCGGCGTTACAGCGCTTTGGTGAGTCACCCGAAGCGAAACTTCAGATTGCGCAGGTAGTTGAGGATTTTTGGCTCAAGAACCCGCAGTTCTGTGCCATTACCATTGATAAGTTGGTCAATTACCGTGTTATTGATCCGGCTACGGTGGTTACGATGCTCTTTGATACATCTCATGTCGGTCGTTGGTGCATGTTCCATCTTTGGGAAATCCTACGTAACACCGTTAACAAAGTCAATATGCGTGTGGTTCAGCTACAGGGGCGTTTAATTGCTGCACAAACCGCTGCTAATGCAATTGTAGTCGATGATGCCGAGCCATCAGAATCTCAGCAGAAACCGCAGGGTGAGAGTGTCGAGCATGTTGAAGCAGTATTAGAGCAGATGTTGCTGGAGCAAAAAGATGTGGTTGTGCTTACCACACAGCGCTTTGTCCAGTTGTTGAGCTCCAGCGACGGTACTGCTGATGAACTGGATCGTGCTTGGCTAATGGGTCGCTTTAAAGAATTTATGCGCTCATATCGTGTGCAGATCGTTGCTAATTCCCAAGCTCTTGAAACCCAAGTATTTACTGCTGATGCCAGTCAGGATACCCGCCAAGTATTTGAAAATACACGTGTGCTTTCTACATAGCATATTTAGTACTTTTTCTAGCGGATTTAGCTTGTTTAACTACGTGTGTCAGATACTCTGAATACACCATCGCAAGTAAGCAGTAACACTCTTCAGTGTTGTGTCTGTAAACTGACTTGGCAGGTAATATGTGTACAATGGAATTACTCAATGTTTGGTTTGTGTGGTTGTTCCAATTATCACGTGATTTTTATGCGTTTATTATGCAGCCTTTTGAGGAACAAGTATGCCATTATACTTTTACTCTCACTTTGACTTTTTGAACCCACGTTACATTTTTAGCTTCTATAATATACTTGTGGTTAGTTACAGCGGGAGCCTGAGAGAATGTGCTTCTTAGACAGACCACACGCACTTTTGATGCTTATAAAAGCACCATAGTCCACCTGCATGCAAG
>JANBTM010000042.1:0-13101 GCA_027578695.1 Coemansia sp. RSA 1365 | reverse complement strand
CATAGCCATTTATTAATTTATGTGCCTCCTCTCTTGTATATATTGCAGTAAGTTGGAATATAGTTTTTTTAAAATCTAAGCGCCGAAGATGCAGCATCTAAAGTGACGCAGTTCCTTCAAAGGCGGAATTGGATTGGATATATACGCTCAGATAATTAGCATTATACTAGCTGCACTCTTCTCAAAGTCAAACAAGAGTATTTTATTCTTACTACAGCTGTGAGTATTGCAAACACATTATACGATTAAGAACTATAGAAGGTTGTTGTGTTTGTATCAGGAAGAATGTAGTCGTCAGTGAATGATCCTGTAATCTTGAATATTGCCGCCATGTTCTGTGCTTGCTCTTGTGTAGGAATAGACTTTATTGTAACCGCATCGCCTTTAATGGTTGCAGCTCCACGGCTAGTCGAGTCTACTGTCTGACCCACTGGCAGATTGTAAGTAAATTTCCAGTCTCCTGAAAATGCGCTCTTGTCAGCCTGGATCTTTATTACAGCCGTGTACTTGTTCTCTGCAATGTCGCTGACAATAAACTCTACACGCGTGGGTAAATTGCTTTTTGCTTTTCCTGGGTTTGGTAGCAAATTCGGCTTTGTTATCCGGGAAACCATATTAAAATCCAGACGCTTTGTCAGTGCGCTGCCACCAGATACCGCACACGTATCCGTTGCTCTACCGTTTGCCCAATCGCATATTGCATTGTTGCTGTTTAGGTAGCAGTATGTGCCTGGATTGCAAGGAGCAACATACCACGAGCCTTGGTTGCAGACAGCATAATTCTGGCCATTGCATCCCTGCTCGTTTCCGGAACAGTGTGCACCACTAACAGGGCAATTTTCAGGTACAGATGTGGTTGTTGGTTCATTTGAGCTTGTGGTCTCGGTGGAGCTGCTCTGACTTGATGTACTTGCGCCGCTTTCACTTGTCGATGTTGATGATGATGTGCTAGTAGAGGTGGTTTGTGTGGTTGACGTTGTTGGTTCTCCTCCGCCTTCAGGTTTACGGCACGTACCACCATTATCTAACGCAGACCGAATGGAATTAGCAATGCCGCTGGTGCGTGCTTGGCTGACATCCCATGTCATGATACCGCCGAGACTGCTGTATTTTGATCGCACTTCTTTGTAGATTGACGTAAGTGTTGATCCATCAACGTAGCCCGATGACGCTGCAGATGGTGATCCTGGAGCACCAATGTACACCTTGACATCTTTGTTGATTGAATTCTTCTTGGCCCAGTTGTCCCAGTCCTCAAAATTAAACCAATTAGGGTACGCATTCAAGCCGCAGTAGTTGTTGTAGAACTGCACGTACACCATGTCAAACCACGCACTGTTAAGTGTTGATCCCAGGTATGCGTCTGGGTATGGACACTGTGGTGCGGCGGCAATGTAATATTTCTTGCTTGTATCTGTGTTGTAATGCGAGCGGAGTTGTTCGATAAACGAAACATAACCTGTGCCACCACCACCCTCAATGTCCAAGTCAATGCCATCGAGTACTGCATCATCAAAGGGACGCTGAGTAGAATTTCCTTTCAAGAACATGTTCCAGACAGTGTCTGCAAACTGTGTACCGTCTGATTCGCTTCCAAAACCATAGGCACCTGATGCTCCACCCATGCTAAGAACAACAGCCTTGCCTTGCGACTGGCAGTATTTAATGTCCTCGGCCATGTTGGGGCAATGGAGAAGTGAACTGCCATCAAATGTGGTCTCGCAGGCATTGGCGAAATTGAGCAAGATATTTGGAAAGCCGTTCATAAACGCCAACACAATCAGATCTTCTGTTGCATCCTTGCAATATTCGCCTAACGACTTTTGATTTCTAGCAGAGTTTTGACCGTAGTAGGAGACGTAGTTGGAATTACAATTAACATCAAAGGATGCTACATATTCGATAAACGTCACCAGGATAGCAACTGTACCGGCGAGTATTTTCATTTTTAAACTAGAGAATGTTTGTTGCAAAAAAGTTATACGTAGAATATAAATTGAATATTTGGTATATGGCTTTTGGCAAAATAATAGCTACTTTACTGATGGTTAATAAAGTATAAGTGCAAATGGTTATATGCTAAATGCGCTAGGCATCTACAACTAGCTTTATTTTGTATACGCACTGTATATACCTGAGATATAATGCGCAGCCAACAACTCCCTTGACTTTGCATGTGGCTTGCCTGCTGAGCTTGCAATTTCGGGCCGTTTTCCACCTAGTCGGCTTAATGAAAAAACGACAGACATTTAGTCCCCATTTCCGTAGTTGTCATTTATTGGCGTTAGGTGGGGTGTGTTTTCTCCAGTATATTACTAAAGCTAATTATCTATGAATCAGCTGACAGTTGTATTTCATGTGGATGACAGCCGTGACAAGCCGAGAGTGTCCCGGATCAAGCGTATCTTTGTTGCTTGAATGCCATTTTTCGAAATTACTTCACCAGTACACACCATGCATATATGGCCATTATATAGGTGAATCGGACATTATTCCATGTGCTAGTCATATATAAATTTTTTTACCATGTGTTTTTGAATACAATGTCTGGTATTTGGAATGTAATATCAACTTTCATCATCCTGCATTTATTGCAATAACAAAGTTGCTTTTTCTTAAAAAAAATACTAATTTTGAAATCTTGCAAATGCTGCGTTAAACGACAGTGAAACAGGAATTACCGACCATCCATCCGGACAATCCAAAGGAGAATCAGCGTTTTCAGGGCCAAAAACTGTTACAAGCATTTCGTTAGATTGATAAGCCTTTATGCCTTTTCCACAACTCAGAGTAATATGCGGGACACTATTAAATGTAACCAATGACACTTCACCATCTTCAAGTGTAGCACTACGTCTAACCACAGAAGAAGGCAACAGCTTATTGTCCTTGGCAATCATAGACTTTATCCTTAGTGCCATTGAACTGCCATTGCATACAAGATAATCCGCATGACACTTTGCGGTAATCCTCTCTGAAATTATCGGATTAATTGGAAGTTTCATATAACCGTTATAGATCGTCTTGGCTCTTGAATCCTTAATCAAGGCAGTGTGTACTAGAGTGATGTGAGGAGGTCGATCGTGGTGACCCGAATGTAACATTTCCTTACACAAATCCCAGTCTTCACTGGTATTAGTTTCCAATAGCTGCACTAGCCATTGCTTAATATCAACATCCATAGGAACGAGTGCAAAGAATGCCGGATTTTTTCTTAATTTGCCCCCAAGAGACTGTCGCACAGTAGGCACATAAGTAGAAGCACTTGAAAGTGCTTCAGATATTTCAGCATCAGAAGGACGTTTTAACATATCAGGGAACATATTGCAAAGATTATCGACTACCTTTTGAAGGTTGACCTTGGCATCATCCATAGGATTGAGTTCAATGACATCCTCAATTAAACTGTCATCTGAAGATTCCAGATCAAGCGGTTGGAAATCCTTCTGGAAATCCCGAATAATTTCGAGAAAATTAGGAGCAAGTTCTGGCGTCAATGTCTGATGATTCTCACCACGACCTGCCATTCTTTCGGTAGCCATTTTAAAGATGTCGTTTTTTGAAATACCTTCATGTGACCAATATAGACATATAATACGACAATTCACCAACTCCTTGCGAACGACTGCAGTTAAAGTCTTACGCTGCTCCAAAAAGTGGTTGTTACGATCGGCAAAAACAAAATTATGTCCGCCAAACTGATTTAATATCATTGAATGGAAGCGGTTCCGTCTGTTTTTCTTCGGCATATCATCGTTTTGCACATGGCCAAACCCAAACAACTTTGATAGTGCCAATGCAATAGTTGTCTTGCCACAACATATGGTGGCAATTGGCAGCAATAGAACCTTAGTTCCTGCAGATTCCTGATCATAAACCTCAGATTCACTACCGCCGTGCAATTTGTAGTGCTCCAAGAATCCCTTTCGTGCAGCAATAATACCCTTGTTTTTGTTATATTCGGCAAAGTCGTCAGGATTTTCTCTAATCTGCCCCTTGACCCATGCCACATATCGTTTGCTCAGTGGATAGGAAGTCCTGTATGGCTTATTGCCTAAAATGCGCTTGGTAACCTCGCGCCATTCACGGAACATCAAATACGGTTCGTCATATTTGATTTTAAACATAAAAGGCTTGTTTGAGCCATTGATCTGACAGCGCACAACAAAGCCCTCAATTGCACGACCATCTAACATATGGTCGTGGCGCACCTTATCCGCAAAGTTCCGGCCTTCATCGGCGCTCTCGAATGTAAAGAATTCCGTGACACGGAAGCCAAAGCGCTCAGCAACTTTAGTCACATCGGCGCTTGGCCAGGTATCCAACTCGACAGAATTGCGGTTAATTCCGTGGAGATACAGCCCACGCATACGCTCGGGATACTCGAGAATGTGCTCCTCAAAACTGTCGTCGCAGAGCTCAAATACAGCAGTCGCGTTGTTTTCATGCAAAAACGCAGCAAATTCCTCTGATGTCTTGCCAGCCTGATTCAGATGCTGCTGCACCCACTTCATGCCTATCTCCGCATGCGGCACATTAACTGCGTGCTTGCTAGTCACCAACAGTGTTTTGCCACCATCCAAGCTAGCAGCAAGTATCAGACAGCCATTCTCCTTGACAGTCAGTTCATAAGGACCATGGGTGTTATTCTCGATCCACGGCCACTTTGTCTGGCTAACTTCGCTGATGTTGAAGAACTTATCATATCCACGCGCAACAATTACTTCTTCGTTGTCTTGCATGCCCGTGAACAAGCCGCGTGCTTTGGTTGGTAGTGGGCATGGTTCCTTTTTGTAGAGGTACTCAGTACACTTCCAGCTGGTAATATCATGTCCTTCATACTGGTACTTTGACTGACGAACAATGCGCTTTGAAGATTTCTCGACCATATTCAGGTCTTTCATCTGCTTCAGCAGCTGGCGAAAGTCATACTCCTCTTCCTTAGTAAGAGGTCCCGAAACCATATTGACTATGTTGCGAATCCCGTTAGTCTGTTTAAAGCTGTGTCTTGAGTAAATACTCCACCGAGTTAGTGCTGTTCTTGGCGTAAAACGAAGAAGTGTAGGAAAGCAAACAAGTGGACATGCCATCAATCAGCCCAGTCTTGTTCTTTTTATATATACGCTGCGGCCTTTTGCGGCGTGCTCTTTTAATGCCTGAAAAGAGAATTTTAGACTAGAAAAACAAAATAAAAGTGACTGCGGCCAATTTTTTTGTTTTTGGTCAGAGCAGCGAGCTGCAAACACACAAGCTGATTCTTCAGTGCTCAAAAGTATGGTTACATGCAAGATGGTGCTGGTGGGGGAGTGCGTTGTTTGTGTGGGAGTCATGCAATCGAAAACACGTAAGCACCCGAGCACTTTCTTTCTCTGCTAGTTTCTAGCAGCTCATTTATTTATTTTTTCAAGCAGCATCTGTGCAAAACACACGAAATCCGTACACAACTTGCCTGGTGTTTTCCAATGGAACAGGCACAAGAGCTGGTAAAACGGAAGAAGGCACTTGAGAGCGAGATCAAGCAGTTAGAGGCCGAGCTTAGCGAACACGGTGTCAACAGAACCGAAGCACTGGTTGATGAGGAAGGATATCCACGCGGAGACATCGAAATAGTAGCCATCCGACAGATCCGACAGTCACTTATCTGTAAGCAAAACGATCTTCGGGAGTTGATGAGTGAAATAGAAAAGAAACTAGTATCACTACACAGCACAACAAGTGCTTCAGCATTGGATGCAGAAACATCACAACGGCCATTTGCACGCGTCAGCATTGTGACGCCCAATTCTCCGGCATCCGAAGCCGGGTTACTGGTCGGCGACAAGATTGTAAAGTACGGATCGGTTGATGCTACGAATCATGACAACCTTAAAAAACTCTCCACTGAGACCATCAACAATATCAAAAAGCCGCTACCTGTTACTATCGAACGCGTAATTGATGGTAGACCACAGACTCTGGAACTGACACTGCGGCTCAGACACGGCTGGGGTGGTGAGAGTCTACTTGGATGCCACATTCTACCACTCCAAACATAACTCCAACTGACTTTTTTCGGTAGTCACTTTTTGTGCGTATCTAGAAAATATCTGGATACCTATTAGTCTTTTAATGCGACGGGGATTTCTGTATTTACAGTGTCTTGGGCCGAAACTGCGCCGTCCATGCTACAGGAAGACTGGTTTCAATGAAAATTTGTGTGTCGTCTATAATATTCGATGTACTCATCAGGCCCTCAAACGACGACGGCTGCTTATTAAGGTTCCAGCGAAGTCCCCTAGTGGTTAGCATTGTCTCGCCTGCCAAAGGCAAGATACCGCAGCTGGGTCCATCAACCTGCGGATTAGTCAAAATCCTGTTAGTACCTCTAGGGACCACAAAAGTCAGGTTCTCTTCCGAGACAAGCACGACAGTGCGTGACTGATGGTTGCGGAACAGTATCTTGAGTGTGTGTAGTGTATGGTCCAGACGTCCACCCAGTCCACCAAAAACAACCACAACGCAGTCTTCTGGACCATTACCCTTGCGTAACACACTGTCAAGGTACAGGAGTCCCTTCATAAAGTCTGTCGTGTCCTGGTCTTCGTAGCGGTGTATTACAGTTCCTTTCTGTTTATAATACAAGCAAGGCTCGTCCTCTAACGAATCTAAATCTCCAACTATTGCATCGGGCACAAACTTATCTAGCGTGTTACTATCTTTGCCAAAGCTGTACAGACGGTTTCCACCTCCGTCAATGCAGATACGGTGGTCTGCCCGACCCCACACATCCTTGAGTAAGCCACTCATCTGTTGCGGGATAGACTCGTTCAGAATAAGCAGCGCCAACTCCTTGTCTTTGGGCCACGCCGTATCAGCAAGCCCTTCGTCTGGGTACAGCAAGTAGCTTCCTTTGTGTAAGGTGTTGTCAGTGGACATGATAACAGAAAGTATTTGTTTCCACAGCGTATTTACTAAATTCACAGAATAAACGCACAAAGGAGAAGTAATTAGAAAGGAAGAAGGAGGGGGGGGAGTACTGCAAATGCCATGCGACGTCACCGCTCGGCAAGTGCCATGCGTCGGATCTCCTGGTTAATTGCGGTAACCCATTGCGCCATTTCTGCATTTGTGCGCGCCTTGTACACGCCCTCGCGTCGACGCATGCTTGATGCCATGCCAATTGCGCCCATGCGTTTCTTTCCATCTCGTTTATTGTCCACACTTAGACGTATTTCGTTGCCAACCCAATACGCACCGGGTTTGCTTGCCGAGTCCTTCTGACGACTGGAAGAGGCACTTGATCCAATGGACACTGATGAGTAGAAACCGTCACCAGAGATCCGCGCAACGTCTCCAGATGTCCTCGGTGTAGTAATACTCAAATCTTTGTAATTTGCATTGGCAGTTTGATACCGGATATCGTACGAGCTGCTGCGTTGATGCCGATCCTGGGACTGACTCGGCTGGTGATGATGGTAGCGGTGATTACCCGTGGTAGCAGGCGTGGATATACCTGCCGTCAAAGGTTGCGAAGGCATGCCCCAGCTAGGATTTCCAACACTTGGCGACGGCGACGATTGCCCCGAGGCAGCAGCATTGATAGGAAGTCGATCATCGGCAGACAATTCGCTTGCATCACTTAGATCCTCCGGAATATGCTTCAGCTCAGGGTTCACGCTAGATCTTAGAATCAGCGGCACAAAAGTCGGACGCCATACGGTAAAGATACAATCGGTTATAAGCTCATGTGATATGGTACCATCTGCATACACGCGGTCCGCCAACCGAAGGCCGTTATAGTTGCCAATGTCTGTTCTGACCCATGGCTCACACATAATGTCGTGCGTGCTGAGGTCGTCAGTAAAGCGACTCACCACATAGCACTGCCGTAGAGACAACGAGCGTGACTTTGAAAAAAGCAGGGATGCGTCAGAATTACTAACGCTCTTAGTATCTGCGCTTTCTGTGTTGGGCTCTGGAGCGTCAGTGGGCGTCGGCTGGTTTCTGTAGCTGTCGCGGATGCCCCTAAACACCTGAGACATGCTCGCATCGTTACGGACCATCAACTCTGCAAGCGCTGTCTGCCTCGGATCAATGGGAGCACGTGGATATTCAAACTCGACAAGGCGTCCCTGAGTGAGTATGCAGAAGACCTTACGCATACCCTGATGGCGGTGCTGCTTGCGGTAGAGGACTCCAGACTTGATGATATTGCGGCATCCTAACATCAAACAGGCATGCCATACAGCACGTTCAGCCCAGGCAACCTCGTCATTCCATTCCAACTCACCATGGCAATCACTGCTCCTGCCCTGTATGGCGTAGTTAAGCAAACACGCTTGACTATTTAGCGCAAAATCTGCCGCCAGTCTGTTGATCCAATAGAAGCGCAGCTCCGTGAGTCGCCGCACCCACTCGCGCATACATCTCTCATTTGCAGCCCACAAGACCACCTCAGCACCAGTGCGCGTTACCAGCTTGAATTTGCATGCCGATTCTTTGCTCCTCTTTGAGCGCAGAAACCCTCGCAACTTTCCTTTGGCTCGCTCTCGATGCGAAACTCGGGTCTCTTGTGAGGCCGCCGTCATGGCCTGACCAGATACCATGCTACCGACATTGTTGTTTTCTGTAGAAAGATGCGTCTCATCCGGGTCCACATCTTCAGAGTCCTGCAGCATAGGGATAATCTGCTCCACCTCAGTGATGTTCACCATGTACTTTGCCATGCTTACCTGCTTTGAACAATTGGGCTCATCAGGATGGTAGTAGCGGATGTCCTGATCCTGCTCAGTATTTTCCAGACACCTTCGGGTCATTCCCTCATGATCATATCGCGGAGAACAGGTGGCACGAAGTGTATTAGATTCGTGGATGACACCAGCACTCTGTGGTTGGCCTCCGCTGCGATGATCGCAGATGTCGAGATGGCGGACGGCGCGCGGGGCATGTATAAAAAATAAAAAGCCATCATGCGACGTTAGTAGCGCAGGGCGGTAAGTGACAATTTCCGTGCGACGTCTCTTGTCGCGCTTGAGTAGAACAAACCCTTCGACACCGACAGGCTCGTGTATAGTGCTCCCGTTGACAGCAACTGAGTCAGGGTAGTGCTCCAGCAGTCTCAATTCCAGCGTATGCGTCCCCTCAAACAATTGTGGACCAATGACCTTGTCGTTGATGTTGTCAACTTTAAAATTGCCCTGCGCATCCAATGCCCCGCATGGCATTATCCAGTCAAGCCGGTCGTATCTCCTCCATGCCATGCCAATAGTCAGCCGCCCATCACGCTCGGCATCCAACCACTCGCGCATCGTAGATCCAACCACTTTGTCGCCGAGAAGCACATTAGCTACTTCACGTCGAACATGCCATGCAGTAGTTGTCTCGCAGCGCCATTGCCGCTCTAGCAATATGTCATCCGCCCCACCTAAAAGCACGCCGCTGGGAACCTCCATGCTATGTTGTCCGAGCTTTACCTGGACCTTAATTCCCATCTCAGGAACGTTTACAATTACTGTGGTCGGCGGCGGCTGTGCGGCAGACGGAATGTCGTTAAGAAAGTGACTGGGATACATCACTCTTCCCACCAGCAAAGCCTGTCCAATCTCGCGATACCACTCACATGCTACCTGGGAGCTCGGAAACTTGATTATAACTGCATGTAAAGTGCCCTTGCCCGTCTCTGAATCTTCCATCGAGGCTCCACCTGCGGCACTCTTGGCTTTTACGTCAGCAGCGGCACTGGAAGGGTTATGCTTCTGGAATACAATTCCCAGCGACATGTCCAGCGTCGAGAACAGTGATACGCGCGGAGCAACGAGGCCATATGGCGGAAACAGCACTGCAACTGTCGGACGTTTCTTCGACGCCAAGTAAAACAAGATTCCGCGCTTGGTCAGTGCCAGCCACATCTCAGCCCATTCTTGCGTGCTATGGCGGAACTGGCGGTATGTGGCCTCGTTGTATCGTTCGGAAAAGGCTTCCTTGGATACAACCTCTCTTCGGACAACAGCACGCGTGGACAGAATGACTGTGGTCTCAGAGAGTTGTGCATGTCGCGTGTAGTGTGCTTTAATTTTGGCAACCACTGCTCGACGCGACCGGAACACACGCGAAGACGTCCGTGACGCTGAAGTGTCAATTCTACCTACCATCTTCATTAGCTGAGATTGGATGTCCGCAGGTGATATCGAGATCGTTGGTGGAAGCGCTTCAACCATTCCGCCTTTAGCCACATCGTTGTCTACTGACGTTTGCCAGCTGCCGGATCTCGAGCCCCGTGTCACTGCAAGCCGCCTTAGCGACGCCAGTCTGGGCGAAACCAAATTTGCATCGATAGAGCTACGAGACTTCAGCGTCTTGTCGTTGGTATTTGATGCTCCGGTCAATGTTGCCACCTGCGACGCACTCGTAGCTCGCCCTCGCCCCTGTGATGCAGGGTCCAGAATTCTCTCATTTCTTGAAGGCACGCTGAGTATAGTGTCAAGGCTTCGTCGGCTCCCAGGCTCAGATGCATCGTTTGTTTGTGGCCTCACCCGTGTCGTGGTATGCCGGCGAAATAACCCCTTCAATGTGTTCATGCTGCTTCGCCGACGGGCATGGCTCTGCGTAGCACCATCAGCATGCCCCGCCACTGGGCTGTTGGTGTGTGGTGGTGCGCTATGTAGTGGTGGCTGATGTGGTGATGACGAAAGCACCGGCATTGGAACCGAATTGCACTCAGGACCAGAGCCAGGTAATGTTTCTCGCAGTGTTTCAGAACCTAGTAGAGTGGCGTGGGTATTGTCCTGCTGTGTATTACGTAGTTCTGCTTCTGTTTGTGTGATACTATCGTCGGTGTTGCTAGCTTCGTCATCCGAATCCAACAGCAGCGAAGACCAGTCCGAATCCTGTGCCGACAAAACATCAGCATCCGAGGCCTCAGAAAGAGATGGAGATGACGCTGAGCCCAGCGACCAACGACTCTTCCGATGTTTATGCAAGCGGCTTTCTGAGAACAGCTCCCGAGAGCCGTCGAGAAGTGAACTTGGTTTGTGCATCCGCCTACGAATCTTTTTGCCAGTGTTTTCCTTGGTCTCTAACCGTCCAGCAGTCCGTACCCACCATCGCTGGTGCTGTTGCATCCAATCTGTTCCTAATGGCCCAATAAACGCACGTACCAGTTCGCACTCGCGTTGTACTCCGTGTTCATGACCACCTTTATTATGCGTTCGCCAAAACACGTTGTCTTTTGTCGGCTCTGTGTCTAACAGTATTGGCGCAAACGGTTGTTTATGCGCTTTTGCCTGACGCTCAAACTCCGCATTTGAATTGTCTGCCATTTCCAGACGCTCGTCACAGAAGTCTTGTGAAATGTGTACCAGAATGGCAAATGCAAACAGAATATATTACAATAGTAGTCGCGAGAGGAGAAGAGAGAACGCTGCTCTAGATCGTCATCTCCTTTGCTAATATTCGTTGATTAGTCTCTTGCTAATCGATCGCACTTTAACACACGTGCCATGTGTATCCATGAAGTCTCCTGAATGAAAAATGAGGCGTTGCAACCAAGCACGTCAGCGGCTTAGTGCTGTGGAATTGCTGCAGCCCGTTGCCCTTGTCAGTGCCACCACACACATGATTTTATAGCTCGAAATTAAATACGCAGCAGATGTATGTCTCTTAGTGTCTATGTTAACTTTTAAACCATTAACTAAAGTAAGGCTTGCCCATTGAATGCTCAAGTGGCCGCACAGCAAAATATTGGTCAATGTAAATATACATTTACTATAACTTAGTCTGGGCTATAGTTCTTATATAATGCTATATCCCTATCCATCTTTACTTTTACCCATTGAGTACAAGAACTTTCAGGCATTAAAGAGGAATTTCTAAACATATTTCCAAACATACACACAGCGCCATTTTCATTTTTGCACTTTTTATTTATTTCTTAAGCAAAACTGTTATAAACCCTGATTCTTCTGCACAATCTACATTTTTAATAAAAAGAAGCAAACAATATAATGCTTCGTAGTACGTCATCTAGCGTAATCGCTGTATTAATAGCATTTACCAGATATGCTATATCCTTTGACATTAATTGTAATTCCAACTATGTCTCTTACTATGGCCAAAACTCTGCTAGTAATCAAAAGTCGCTTGGCGAATATTGTAAGGATGCAACAGAAGATCTGATTGTGTTGGCGTTTATGAACGGCTTTCCAAATATCTTGCTCAATTTCGCCAATGCCTGCGAGACCACATTTGATGGCAGTTCACTTCTCCATTGCCCCAACATGGCCGAGGACATTAAATACTGCCAGTCGCAAGGCAAGGCTGTTGTTCTTAGCATGGGTGGAGCATCAGGTGCCTATGGTTTTGGAAGCGAATCAGACGGTACACAGTTTGCAGACACTGTCTGGAACATGTTCTTGAAAGGAAATTCTACTCAGCGTCCCTTTGATGATGCAGTACTCGATGGCATTGACTTGGACATTGAGGGTGGTGGTGGCACAGGTTATGTTTCGTTTATCGAACAACTTCGCTCGCATTACAACTCAGACACAAGCAAAAAATATTACATTGCCGCCGCTCCACAGTGTCCATACCCAGACGCATACCTGGAATCAACACTTAACAGTGCGTGGTTTGACATGGTGTACGTACAGTTCTACAACAACTACTGCGGATTGAATGCGTATCCGGACCAGTTTAATTTTGAAGACTGGGACAACTGGGCCAAGAAGAATTCGATCAACAAGGACGTCAAGGTGTACATTGGTGCTCCAGGATCACCATCTGCAGCGTCATCGGGCTACGTTGATGGATCAACACTTACGTCAATCTACAAAGAAGTGCGATCAAAATACAGCAGTCTCGGCGGTATCATGACATGGGATGTCAGCCAAGCACGCACCAGCGGCATTGCTGATTCCATCCGGTCTGCATTAGATGATAGTGGCGCATGTCATAAACCTGAGGGTGGTGAAGAATCAAATACATCAACTAGTATTACTATATTGTCATCAACTTCCAGCAAGTCAGCCTCATCACAATATTCTACCAGTAGCAGCTCTCTGGTATCGAGTTCAGAGCCTTTGGCTGATTGTAAGAAAATATAAGGGTTAGCTATGATTTATTGTT
>JANBTM010000041.1:32252-50328 GCA_027578695.1 Coemansia sp. RSA 1365 | reverse complement strand
AGCGCCAGAAGGTGATGCGAATTGGCGCCAATCTCAACCTCGGGTAGCAGCTCTTCCCATTCAGCATCATCAATGTTGCCGTGGCTGTCAACCGCCGCCTTATCCGACGTCAGACATCCCTGGATAGACACGTGCGATGCTTGCTCGCCATCCAGCCCACGCGTGTCAATATCAAACCCTGCAATAGTTCCAGCGCTGCCTAGTCGTACAACTGCCCAGTCTGTCTCGGGATTGTGCCGCCGCGTCACCCATGCGTCTACTTTGCCGTTGTCGACAGTCCCTGGCTCCTGTGGCTTTATAAGATTGCTCGCCGCACCAAACCGCTCGTTACTCGCTCTAATAACCCTGGCTCCAATAGCCGCTGATGCCAGGTCAACATAGTCGCTCAGTGAGTGCTTGTATGCTTCATTGGTAGGGTCGGCGTTATAATACGACGGAAGACTACTCTGCACATTCCCCATGGCTATAGTAAAAGTTAGTAAAGAGTGCTAGTCTTGTTCAGACCTACTTGACCGCGTTGTCTAGTTGAGTAAAGGGTGTGTGGTTAAATGAGTAACTATCCTATACCAATAGTTAACGGTTCTCAGTCGTTGGTATTCGTCAAAAAAAAAGTGCAAGACAAAAGTGTGATTAGTTGTAGTCGATAAAGAGAAGAGAGGGGAAGGCTTAAATGGAGGCGCGAGAAAAAGCTGACGCGTTCAGCCTAGCATTGTCGATAATAAGAGCCTAGCGAATAGCGCTGGCTCTGAAAAGAACAGCAGCAGGTTGAAAAGGGCAAAACGCAAAGGGTGGTGGGTAGATTCCCCGCAAACAAGGTAATTGTCGCGTGCAGGAAGATGTCTGGGCTTCCTCCTATGCTCTTATACACATACTGATCCAACTACAAAACAAAGAGAACCCTTATCTCGGTGCATTGCCAAAGGTTGGGCCCGTGCATGCTTCCTAGATGAGAACAAGTACCGAAACTAACAATGGGAGACACTTACCAAGAACTATCAGATGTAAGCTTGTATAGCACCAAAACGTAAACAAAAAGCTGAGGTCTAAGAGGAGAAGAGGTCCCCCCTCCTCCTCCACACAAATCATCTCTTCCAAAGAACGCTGCCAACAACCTTGTTGCACTGTCGTCCAGGATTGTTGTAATCGTTCTTACCAGCGAGTTGTTGTTTTGTTTTGTGTCTGTTCAGCCAATGCCAGGCCCGATGACCAGATTGTCAGATGACTACTGAAAACTTTTTTCTTGACTTGCACGTGGCCGACTCAGCGCGAGCCGACGCTGCATCCGAGTCGCCATATCCAGGTACCACAAACTGTGACCATTCTCTAACATTACGAAATCAAGCGCGGAAATACTCACAGACCGGAAAGCAGCTGGCCAATCGGCGACAATTGCGGCGGAGGCGTACTCCGCCTAATCCCGCGAAGGGGCTGTTATCATTCCACGCATTATGCTTAAGAAGAGAGGATGCAGACGCCAGGAACCGGGCCACTTGCTGACTCTACTCTTGTCTTTTCTTCTTTAGTTTATCTTCCTTTGCCCCGCTTACTCCACATTGTTTGCTTGTACGTTGCCTATCATCAGCACCATTTCTTCGCGCGTGCCTACAGTCTAGTTCGACTTAGCTCAATTGATTTATCACTAATATTACACCACGTGTCTGTCCCTACCTCGTCTGCCTCATCTTCTGGGCTTGGCTTTTTTATTTTGTGTAAAATCTAGTTTCACACAGTCTCCAGACGTTACTAGTATAGATATTTTTAGAATGAGCGATACTTTGGATATCAAGTCAGTGTCGATCTCTCGCCGGGACAGCTTCAACGCGCGTGACCCACACACCAGAGACCTAAAGCCGTTCCACAGTGGCAGCATCAAGATCCTGCTGCTTGAGAACGTTAGCCCCACAGCCGTCGACATCTTGAAAAAGGCAGGCTATCAGGTTGACTTTCATACAAAGGCGCTGGACAAGGCGACTCTTATCGAGAAGATCAAGGACGTCCATGCAATTGGCATTAGGTAGAGTGTCCGACCAGCAACCTGTTTGCTTTCTTAGTCGCTATGAGCTTACTTGCACGCCTTTTGCTTGCTGCTTCAACCGTACTTAACTAACCATATTGTGTTATAACTGTTATGTGATTTCTCTGGTTTATAGAAGCAAGACCAAGCTCACAGAGGAGGTACTCTCACATGCAAATAAGCTAATTGCCATTGGCTGCTTCTGTATTGGCACAAATCAGGTTGACCTCAACTTTGCAGCTTCGCGCGGCGTAAGTACCATCTTTGAACGCATGCATGACCTGCTAATTTTTCCTACAGCTGGCTGCATGTCTCATTCTCATTCTCTTGACTTTGCCAAGTACGTCTGCATAATCCTAAACTTGAGATACTGATTATTGGGGTTTCTAATGTGTACTGTGGGCGCCATGTCCGATACTCATGATGTTAATACTTTGTGCATGTAGATATGTGTCTTCAACTCGCCATTCAGTAACAGTCGCAGCGTGGCGGAACTTGTTATTGCAGAAATTATTCTTTTGTCCAGACAACTCGGTGATCGCTCGCGCGAAATGCACGACGGCGTGTGGAATAAGGTGTCAAAGAACTGCTATGAGATCCGTGGCAAGACACTAGGCATTGTTGGATATGGTCACATTGGCACCCAGTTGGGCGTGCTTGCCGAGTCCCTAGGAATGCATGTGATTTGGTACGACGTTCTTCCACTCATGCCGATCGGCATGAGTAGGGCGGCAGAGACCCTACATGAGGTGCTCGCAGAGGCTGACTTTGTCTCGCTTCATGTTCCCGAGACTCCCGAGACCAAATATATGATTGGTGAGCGCGAACTGGCGTCGATGAAGAAAGGTTCATATCTGATCAACGCTTCACGCGGAACCGTCGTTGCTATAGAGGCTTTGGCTGCTGCGCTAAAGTCTGGCCATCTTGCCGGTGCGGCTGTCGACGTGTATCCGACTGAGCCACTGTCAAATGGGCCTGGATTTGAGAGCCTTTTGCGTAACTGCCCGAACACTCTGCTAACGCCGCATATTGGTGGCTCTACCGAAGAAGCACAACGTATGATTGGCGTAGAGGTTGCTGCCGCTCTTACAAAGTTTATAAACTCGGGCACCTCGATTAATGCGGTCAACTTTGCCGAGTGTGATTTGCGCGCTATCCCGTCAACTGATATGACTACCGTGCGCATTGTAAACGTTCACCAGAACGTTCCGGGTGTTCTCCGGCAAATCAACAACATTCTGGCTGACTACAACGTCAATAAGCAGATCTCTGACTCCAAAGGCGATGTCGCCTACTTTATGGCCGATGTTACTGTCGATAATCCCAAGGAGATCAATACTATCTACGAGCACATCACGGCTATTAGTGAGAATATTATTACCCGTGTATTGTTTTAGTAGATTTTTTTGTGTTTCAGTTCTTTTATTTCTTGATAAAATACCTATTTGTCATTTTGTAGGTTTACAGCACGCAGGGATGCTGGTCCGGGAACTAGGGGTAGTTTGCTTTCAAATTCACTGTATATGTGAACTATGAATAAGATGAAAGTAAATAGTAAATTATGTAATAACTCTGAGGTGTTGATAACATATATAAGTTGCACTTAAGGTATGTACACTCACACGACATTGAGAACAACACATTTAATGATTACAGTACAAACTAGCTCTATTTAACCATTGGGTCATTTTCATTTTAAGTTACTTTAATCAAGAACTGGTTTATGAAACATAATAAAAAAACGTATTATTTAAAACAGCTCCAGCAAGACTATTATTAAAAATTATTTGCTCGTTGATAACTTATTTCTGGGCGATGTATCTTTTTTTAAAAAAAATAGTCATCAAAAAATTATTGAATCAATTGTCAAGCCCACTTTACCTATGGAGTTTACTCCAGCAGGACTTGAGGTTCCCAGAAGTTCTTGAATTGCGAACCGTGCCTTATCGAGATTTTTGGTGTTACCCAGTTGATCCAGCTCCTTCTCCTTTTTAGTAAGTTTTATCGTAAGTCTATCGATAAGATATTCAAACTCCTTGATGCGTGCGGGGTTGTACTCTTTCCCATCCACGTAAACAGCCATATCCTCATCAACTAGCTTTTCCTCAGCGCGGACAATATCATGTCGCAACTTTGTGATAAGATTGCGCTGGGGAATCAGGTTTGTATTCTGAAGCACTTCTGCAGCATCCTTAAACTCTAAGAGTCTTTCCTGGAGTTCTCCAATTGCTTTGGCTGCTCCATGCGACTTGCGCCACCTATCCCTCCATGCCTCAAACAACTGCTCGTAGCCTGCAGGAGGTGAAGGAAAACCAGGAGGAAGCGTTGAAACGTTTGGCAGCTCTGGCGTGGCTTCAGCACCCGCCTCCGACGAAGAAGCGACCTGCAAGGACTGTTTACCCTTTTTAATGCAGTTACGCTTTGCAGGGTGCTGCACCGATCCGTTTGTTAAGGGTACACGTATTGGGTAAATGTATTCCATTTTTGTCAAGTCAAAAATTGTCTTAGATTGCTGTATATGTGTAATGGAAAAGACAAAGTTAAACGATAGAACGTGTGTGAAGAAGAAGAGCATTGAATTTAAGGCGCCCAGCTGCTGCGGATGTAAAGTTCTGCGCAAAAAAAAATATAATTGCACATTAGTTTCATTGTGCTGTCATCTTTCAAAAAAAGACATTTACCATGGCTGTCAGACTCGGCGCCGGATGGCTCAGCCCCCATCATAGTGCAGCCCCCTTAAGCGGCGCAGTCCACTGAGACGGCAGATCTCCTCAACCAATCTACAGGGTCTCTACCGACCAGGAAACGAGTTCACATTCCGGGTACTGCATCATTCCTGCTCCCCGGGAAAACCAACACAACTGCTCAAGACAGCATATAAATAGAATGGCATGGCAAGTACCAGCAAGGAACCTACATGCCGACAACTTGTACCTTTTCTAGTTTTTGCTTCAATATAATTCATAGCCATTCATCACTGTCTTTGCTCTTCCTGACAATGGTTTTCTGGTCTATCATCCTTACAAAATAAATAATCAATCAGCGGGTAAACCCTACATGTATTTAAAATTGTTATTTCCCGAGATTCTGGTAAAAAAAAAACCTTGTTTTTTAATCGTGTCAATTATAAAACCATGGCCAATAAGGTTTTGTTATTTTATTGGCAACTAACCAACAATTACAATAAAGACTAGCCTGGCATTTATTTATAAGTGCCCGACATTCCTGCTGTTTATACTGTACTTGCTAACACATTTTATTTGTCAGGCAGAGCAAGGGCGGTGATGAACGGACTATGAATTATACCAAAGCAAGAACTAGAAAATGCACAAGCTGTCGGCATGTAGGTTCCTTGTTGGTACCTGCCATGCCATCCTATTTATACGTTGCCTTGAGCAGTCATGTTGGTTCTCTCGGGGAGCAGGAATGCTCCAGTACCCGGAATGTGAACTCGTCTCCTAGTCAGCAGAGGCCCTGCAGATCGGTTGAGGAGATCTGCCATCTCAGTGGACTGTGCTGTGTCAGGGGACTGCGCCGCTTCAGGGGGCTGCACTGTGATGGGGGCTGAGCCATCCGGCGCCGAGTCTGACAGTATTTGTATGTTCAGCAATTATAAACCAAAGCAAAAATAAAAATATTCAAAAAGTTCTTGATGCTCAGTGATGGTCAATGCGCCATTGTATATCTTTGCAAGAATTTCTAACACCCGCAGCAACTGAGTGCCTTGAAATACACGCATTTCTTCCTCACACGCATTCTATCGTTCAACTTTGCCTATACCATCGCGCATCTACAGCGTTTTAAAATAGTGTTTTCCTTTTAAAAATAGGTTATATTTATCCCAAACGCATAGCTTTATCCAGCAGGTCGGCAAAGCGCCCAAAAAGCGTTGCTGTACGGACAAAAGTAATAATTCTTTGCAGGCATTTAGGTTGGGAAAGTTTCGAACACGTAAAATTTGCCCATAAACAGACACACTAGAAAAACTATTAATATGGTGTGTAACACCGGCTGGTGGATTGCCTGCGTGTTGTGCTGCGCAGTCTTGTTTTGCTCTTATTTTTATTGTAAGACAGTTTAGAAACGATCATTACCGGGCATGGCTAGCGAAACCACAGGAATTCGCGAGGAACTATTAAGACGATTTATCGAGTCGGGGGAAAGAGAGCGCCTGCAGGAGATTCTGCGTAGCAAACTCCATACCAGTGGATGGCAAGATCGAGTGAAGGACAAGTGCCAAAAAACCATTCATGAAAGTGATGAGCCAGCGAACAAGCTAACTGTAGACAGCATTGCTGAGCAGGTGACGCCATATGCACGCACAATAGTACCAGAGGACATAAAAGCTGAGATTCTTGAGGATATTCGTGAATTTATCTACCGTGCCTTGCCAGAAAACGATAGTTAGGTCTTGGATCTGTGTTTTTTTGTTGCCAGATGGCTAGTTTGTACTTTTAGGCACTGTTAAATTGCCATAACATGGATGGGAGCCCAACGCAAGTAGTAGCGATTTGCAATTCGATTGCGGAAAATAAAATTTAAAAAAAGCCACAAAACTACAAATTGACTAAAAATCGCGGTAAGAAAGGACTACATTGCTTAAACAAATGCACAGTGAAAGTGAAGATAACAGCCTTGTAGAAGGCAATGATGCAGTGATGTTTAAAGCGTCGCGGCTTGGAAGCAAAGATCACTGGGACAGCGTGTACATGCGCGAGATTGTGAACTACGAGGAATCTGGGGATACTGGTGATATTTGGTATGGCGAAGAGACAACAGAAAAGTTGGTCAAGTGGGTAAGTAACAATATTGACAATACCAATGCACGGATCCTTGATGTTGGCTGCGGAAATGGGCATCTTCTCGTAAAGCTCGCTACCGAGGGCTATACCAATCTGATAGGAACCGACTATTCTCTGCAGGCGGTGGAGCTTGCGCAGAGTATTGCCAAAGGGTCCTCGCTCAGCGACCGTATTACGTTTCTTGAGCAAAACTTTCTGGATCCTGTTGACGTTGCTCGTGTTGCTGGCCACGAGAAGTTTGATGTTGTGTTAGATAAGGGCGCATACGATGCGATATCCCTAATGTTAAAAGATGATGGTAAAGATACATCTACATGCTTAGAGGTAGATCGGGCCGCCATAGACATTTACCCAATTTCGGTTGTTGCTAGTCTGAAGGATGAGGGAATCCTTCTGCTTACGTCTTGCAACTGGACGGAGGATGAGCTAATCTCGCGCTTCAAGGAGCACCTAGAGCTCACAGGACGAATCAAGCACCAATCTTTCAGGTTTGGCGGGGTTGTAGGTCAGACAGTGGTAACCCTTGCGTTTAAAAAGCGCAGCAATTGATTTCTTTTACTATATAAAAATAGGTGTTGTTGATGACAATGGCAACTGTATACATCTAAACAAGTCCTTAGAGCATTCCTTGCCTGCAGAACTGCTGGAGCGCCTAAATTTCTAGCGCGGCACCAGAGAATAGCCTTTTATTGGCAGCCAATCATTAGGCAAGCCGAAGCAGCTCGGAATTCCACAAGGTGAGTCAAGAAACATTTTTTTTTTTGTTGTGAAAAAGGTGGCGGATGAGCTTGAGCAGCAGAAACAGCGTGGTGCACAAGACATGTGTGGCGGCTCTGCAATGCAATCTCCAGCGCCATCGCTGCCTTGGCAAGGACTGGGCGTCTGATAAAGCAACAGCAAGAACGGGAGAATGGGAAGGGTGGAGAAAGAAGGGGTAGTGGCCATAAAGCTCCGTTCAAGACTTTGAAGATTTCTCGTTCCTATAAAAAGTTAAGCACGCCCCACCCTCCGGCTTGCGCTTCTTCCCTCTGTTTTCTTTTTAGATCTAGTCGGTATCTTTTTAACCTTCTATTGCCTTTTACGTTATCACACAACAGTTTCCACATTTGCTACATCTGTACAGTAATACGCTATGCCGTCATCTACAAACGAAACTAGTAACACTGTCTCTGGCGGATGGGGCACGATCCAGCCTAGCGATGTATCGCGCCGCACATTCAATCCTATCCGAGATATTCTGAGTCGCCCTGTACAACCACTCTCAACACCAAAGAGCATCAAGCCTCCGATTAGCCTTTCTATCGGTAAGCACGCATGTGTATTTTATAGATGCAGGGCTTTACTCCTTGAAACACATCTTTTGGCTGATTCTCTTTTATGCTTATCTGCGTGTAAGAATTGAGTTTATGTAGGCGACCCCACTGTGTTTGGAAATTTTAAGACCCATTCTGCTGTTGTCGAGGCTGTCGAGGAGGCCACTCGCAGTTACACGTTTAATGGCTACCCGCCTTCTGTTGGTAAGATTCTGCACCTAGCCTTCTCACGGCAGCGCATTGCATAAAATATCTTGTGAACAGACATTTTTTACATTGAGATTGCCATCTCAAAAACCGCCTATGCAGCACTGCTACTTGTGTTAGTGCACGAGTAACAGCACGGGCATGTTTTCGGCGACAGCTGATTGCCTTTGTCAATTGCACTTACTGGCATAGTGTCTGACAGTTTTTTTTTTCTGAAGTCAGAGGCGTGTCTCATATCTTGCTTGCTAAATGTATTCTGCTATTCTCACGTATTTTTTGCAACCCGGTCGACTGACTTTTATTCAATAGGCGTCCCTCAGGCACGCGAGGCCATTGCTAAGAAGTACTCCCACCCCGATACGCCTCTCAATTCCAATGTAAGTAACACATTCATCCATATACACGATGCCGTTCTAGAAATTGTTGCGGTTTTACTCGTGTTTCAAAAAAAGGGGCACCACCACACGTGAATATACTTTGTACATATACTGTCGCGATTTACATCATTGTCATTATTCGCATTTAATTGCATAGACATTCGGCATGTTAATTTGAGTATATCCATTCCACTGCCTGCTTTACCACGTTTGCGCACGGACCTTTAGTGGTTGAAGCTTTCCCACGCAATGTAATGACAGTCAAGTTTCCCACGCGCATCGTGGTTATGCAACAAAACCAACCTGTCACTTGCCAATCTCGTGGCTAATAATTTACATTTTGTTCTGTTATATCCTCCCTTTATGTGTATAGGATGTAATCATGACCAGCGGGTGCTCGGGAGCAGTGGAGATGGCCATTGGCGTGCTCTGTAGCGAAGGACAGAACATCTTACTGCCGCGCCCGGGCTTTTGCCTATACAACACTGTCGCTGGCTCTCGCAACATCGAGGCGCGTCTATACAATCTGCTGGCGGATAAGAATTGGGAGGTCGATATTGACCACATGGAATCGCTGATTGATAGCAAAACCGCCGCAATTTTAATAAACAATCCGTCGAATCCGTGCGGATCCAACTTTACAAAGGCACATTTGAAAGCCATTCTGGCTGTTTGTGAACGCCACAGGATTCCTCTTATCTCTGATGAGATATACGCAGACATGGTGTTCAGTGGTCAGGTGTTCACGCCTACCGCGACTTTGACAAGCACGGTACCGATACTTACGCTTGGTGGCCTGGCAAAGCAATGGCTTGTGCCTGGTTGGCGAATTGGCTGGATACTTGTTCACGACCGTAGTGGAGCTTTCTCGCAGGTGCGTCAGGGCCTGTTTGCACTTTCCACGCTAATTAATGGCCCGTGTGCAATTGTACAAGCAGCAATTCCTAAGATATTTTCAGAAGTTCCGGATGACTATCTGCCTGAACTAAACGAGAAGCTAGAGGTCCATGCACGCATCCTCGAGACGGAGTTAAAAAAGGTACCTGGTATTGACGTTATCACACCTCAGGGTGCCATGTATGTCATGGTCAAGCTTAATCTAGACATGTTCGCGGATATATCCGATGATGCGGACTTTTGCCAAAAGTTAAAATGGGAGGAAAACGTTGAAATCCTGCCTGGCGAGTGCTTTGCATATCCTGGCACTGTCCGTCTAGTTATTACACCACCGCAAAGCGAGTTGAAGACTGCTACTGAACGCATTAGAGCGTTCTGCCGTCGTCACAGCAACTAACCTTTTTTTTTATTAGATTTGTTTCTTTTTGTGCTTAAAGTGTTTGTTTACTATTTAGTCATGGTATTATGTTCATCATATATCATATTGCACTAGTTGGTAGCTGTTAGCTAAAATCTTCCATTATGCCGCAGTTTAGGCACACCCTATTACCCAAAATGTACAAAGGCATTTATAATCAATCAAGTACGTGTTTCCTAACTAGTTGTGCGCTGCTAAACGCAGTATATCTTCAACTTGTAAACTTAAAATATATGCAAAGCATGGCACATATGAAGGATTACGAGCGAGCATCAATGGAGCGAGAGCTAGTCTGGCTTCTTGAGCAAAGCATACCAGAAAGTATAGGTCATATTGCTCAACATCTTTCAGACATCTCGATCATAAAGAACGCACCCAACAAGGGCTCAACAAAACAATCACTCCAGACCAGTCTCACTGCAAACAAAGATGCAGGCATCAGCGGAACGGCAACGGTATCTGGGGCAGCGGTAACACAACTTTCTCTAACTTTGCCGCCATTCTACAACCAGCCATCGCAGGAAGCATCAATGTCAGTGTATCTGAAGAAAGGAGATGCATTGCCTTTGCGCCAAGCACAGGAAGCACAGAGCTATATCAAATCTGCGCTCAGCAAGGCGCAGATAGCACATATATTTGGTTCTAGAGAGGAGGCAGCCACTGTAGTTGAGAGATTGCTCAGAGACATTCAACAGGCTAGACGCATTCTGGCTGCTGACGGACGTCAGGATCTGATGCCCCTACAGTCAAATAATGCCGAGGTAGAGTACAGCTGGATTTGACATGTGTGTTTGAAGAAGTATACAAAAGTTGAAGTAATACTTTTGCTCACAAATACGGTAGCTAAAAACAGTACTAACGATCTACTTGTTTTGCAAAAACATGATGTAGAAATTTGCACCTGTACTTCCAGAGAATGTGGTTATTGAATGCAGACTTGAAGGACGCAATCTTATTGTGCATGTATACTGGTTGAAGTTTCGGCAAGGCGTCAAGAGCACCGGAATCTTGGACGCGTTCAAAAGAGACCAGAGTGTAGGCCATATCTTGGTTCATGGCGGCCTTTTGGCTGAAGTAAAAAATGAGACTGTTTTACGCGCGTCGTTGGAAGAGTTTCAGCAGAACTTGGAAGAGCTGGATCACGCAGCCGGAATATGTTCTGATATTATTGGGCAACTACACGCGTTCGATTGCATACAGGAAGATACATAGCTTCTTCCAATTTTTTTTACTCAAATATATCCTCCATCGCATCGTCATCAATTTCAGAATCAGAGTCAAGCTCTATCGGCTGCTTGTCTGTACCAAGAGCCGATTGCGAAGCAACAGCATCGACTTCAATAAGCTCTGGCTCCGATTCGGCTTGTGCCGGTATCTCGGTAGTAGCGGCTGTAGATACTTTATCTACAGGGTGCTGTGGGGTGCTACTTGTAGCAACTAACAAGCTCTCGTCTGTAGAACTGTGATGTGTACCCTGGCTATCGCCCTGGTTTTCACCTTCGTAAGCTTTTTCTGGCGAGGCAACATCAACAGCGTCAACATCCATTGCACTGTTCTGCTCGCACTGCGTTTCGCCTAGCTCTGACGGTGGTGCCTCGACAAACTCTGGCAAATCCTTGACCGCGCAGCCGTCTATAACCTTTTGTAGCGCATCATACTGTTGTTTGTATTTTGTCCATCGCGTATTCAGCTTAAAGGTAGCTTCGGGTAGAGTCAAATCAATCTGTTCACCTACTAAGCAGCATACTCGTGCTGCATCGAGCTCCTCGTGTGCTCGTGTGCGAATGTCATTTAAACGAATGAGGTATTCGTCTAGAATCGCCTCCAGATGTTGCCACTCCCGCTGAAACATTAAACTCTCATCCTTCTTGGTTTTAATGTTGGCCACGCTCAGACACTCGCGTGGCTCTGGTAGCGCCAGCAATATATCACCAGAGTATACGATAAGACGCGAGTAGCTTCGGTACAGCTCCTCAGCATACTTTAGCAATGGCTTTGAATTTGCTTCCATATTAAAGAATAGCGTTGCAAATTCGAGTAGGATGCAGAGTAGTAATAAACTTTGTTGAGCAAAAAAAATGTCAAAACTCGTCTAATTGTCATCCGAGTCGTCCTCGTCCATTTCCGACTCATCGGAGCCGCGCGAGTGGCCCATCTCGATTTTGCGACGCTTTAAGGATGCACTGCCCTCGTCATTGTCTTTTGCAAACTGCCGGCCCACCTTTTCGCGAATAGCCTGCAAGCTGCTCTCCTCTTCAGCCCAACCTAGAACTAGATGACGGCCGTATAAATGAGTGCTCTTCATGGTATCCAACACATGCTGCGCTTCCTGAGGAGTAAGAAAATCGACAAAGGCAAAGCCGCGGTGTCCACCCGAGAACTTTTTCGGAAGGCGAACTGATTTGATCTGACCAAAGGCAGAGACTAGTTCATGAATGTCTTTGCGCGTAGCCTCAAACGGCACATTCTTGATTACAAGTTTGGTGCTCCTTGGTTGCTTGCCTTCGAGTGCCAAGGTATCTGTTCCGTCGTTGGCTCCTGCCTTGCCAACACGATCCGACATTTTAAGCATCAGAGCATGACCATCAACCTCAATGCCTTGGTAGGAATCCAGTGCCTTTTGAGCGGCGGCCGGCGTCTTGTATTCCACAAAGCCAAATCCCATAGACTTTAGACTGTTCTGATTCTTTGTGTCACGCTTTCGGCGGATAAGCACGCTAGCAAGTCCATCCACACCATTAAAGATCGGGCGCAATGTGTCTTCAGTGGTCTCAAAGTTGAGATTCTTAATAAAGAGCACGCAGCCCACTTGACCCTTCTCACCATCACCACCTACAGCTGTAGACGAAGTTCCAGCTGCCGTAACAGATTCGTGGATAGCCTCCAACTGTGCCTTAGACCCCAAAGCAGTGGCCCGCTGCTCCTTTGGTGCCTCATGCGCTGAAGCGTCAAATGATGTCTCAAAGATACCCTCAGGGGCGCGCTCAAGGTAGATCGGCGCATCCTTCAAACGCTTATATGCCAGATGACGGAATGCCGCACGCGCCTCGCTAGGTTCTAGAAACTCGACAATAGCAATGGTACGCGAAGGAGGAAGCAATACGCGACCCAAGTTGCCATGTTTCCCAAACAGTGCGCGCAATTCGTCCTCGTCAACACTGAACGGAATGTTTTTGACTAGAATAACCACATCACTGCGCTCAGCCTCGCCAAAGCGGTCTATAAGCACACCGTGGTTTTCGAAAAACTGCTTTGCATCATTGACCACATGCGTTTCAGCCAATGCCAGCCGGACAGCCGGATTGCCCGCCGAATCGGCAGACAAAAGGTCAGCTTTGGAAATATCCAGTCGTGCTGAGATCGAGTCTGCAACAGCATCAGCACTCATATACAACGAGTTCCAGTTGAAGCTGCTGCCTGCCAGTGCCTTCTTCTTCGCATCGCGCTCTTTCTTTACGCTTGATTTAAAGCCGCCCAGCGCATCATCCTGCTCACGCGGCTGTGGCTTCTCCTTGCCTGGAAGAACATGCAAAAGGCGTCCGAGAAAAACTTGGTTATCCAATGCCTTGAATGCATTAACCGCATGCTCTGGTAAAAGGTAGAGCACGTAAGCAAAACCCTTGGGTCGCTTTGTGTCTTTGGATATTGGAATGTGCACCTCGGACAATGGACCAAATGCCTCGAACACCTGTCGTATGTCCTCTTCAGTGGCCATGTAGGGCAGATTGCGTACGAATAATCGACCGGTCTCGTTGATCTGTGAAATTGCACTCGCAACTAGAACCGTCGGATCAGTATCTTCAGCCTGCATCTCGCTGACTACTCCAGCGTTTTCACTTTTGTCGACAATATCTGTCTTTTCAACTTCTCCTTCGCTCGCATGCTCCTCGTCGTCCTCCATTTTTGATTCCATGTGCATGCGCAGCCATTCCATATCTGATACTGGTGCGGAAACTGATTGAGTCTCCTTGTTCGAATCAACACCCTGCTCGCTGGATACATCATCCGCATCTTTATCCGTAATTGCTTCACCTTTTGTCTCATCTCTATCAGTATTGTTTTCAACCTGCTCTCGCCGCGCAGCAACAGCATCCTTAACAGCAGATAGTTCGTTCACATTCCAATTTGCATAGTCGTCGTTTGTCCAAGCCCTGTTCGATACTCTTGGTGCCATCACTTGCAAGAACTCTTTAAACCTAGGGTCTTCCTGATTTCCCACAAGTAGTTCGTCATACAGAGTGCGAATCGCATTCTGAGTCTTCTCCTTCTGTTGCTGCTGTCGCTGCTTCTTGAGAGCATCTGCTTTTGCGTTTTTAATACCATGCGACTTGTTGTACAAAGACGTTCCCTGCGTGTATATAGACCACGCCCGTGGAAGAGTTACATCGCCGCGAGGTTTTGCAATCTCCACATAAACCTTTGAGGTGTCAATGAATGTGTTGTTGAAGAACGCCAGCGCATCCTGTGCTTCCTGTTCAGACCGGTATCCAATGTAGCCAAACCGCCGGAACTTGCCCGTGCTCGTATAAACCAGCTTGACGTCTGTGATTTCGCCCTTTGAGTCAAAGTGGCTGCGGAAGCGGCTCTCGCTTATATGCTTCGGGAGGTTCCTCACGATAATACGCGAAGACATCTCTGTTATACTCCCGTGTTCTTAAAGATTTTTCGATCCTCGTATCAGCTGCGATGGTTATATCAATTTAATAAGAGGAAAGCCAGAAAACTGTATCTAGTCGTCGAAAAAAAAGAAAGGAAAAGAGTTGGCTTGCTTGCAAACCAGAGAGACTTTGGTAGAGAATATTTTCTTGATGTAATCCGCTTGATCGCTGATTTTCATGAACCATTACTTCTTATGCCGGGCCTTTGCAGCCTTGCCGCCATCCCACCATGGCGCAGCTTCGCTAGCACGACCTTTTCCACCACGACCCTTCCCTTTCTTCTGCGCTGGCTTGGAGCGACCACTACTCTGTGGAGTATCAGCGATTGAAGCGTCAGCGGACGACTTGGATCCTTGTCTTTTCTTGATATGTGCGAATCTAAGCTCGCGCTTCTTGACAATCTGCGCGTTCTCAATGGCAAACATAACACGTAAAGATCTCCGTGATATCTTGTGTGCAGATTTTTTCACATCTTCAGACTCCTGATCTTCGATAAGATGTTTTGAGAAGGCTTGCTTGCTGTTCGAAAAGTTTAGGTAACGCAGACACGCAAGCGCATGCGCGTGGTGACTAAACTCAATAAATCCATATCCCAAACTACGAGACTTTCCTGTGCTAGCATCAACACGGTCTGTAGACCGAACAATTTTAGCCTGCATCAGACGTGGCACCTTGTCCCAGCCCTCCTCCATTTCCTCCTTGCTCAGTGGCTGTCGCAGCTGAGCCTTGATCTCTTGCTTAAACTTTGAGATTGCAGAAATCGCAGAGCTGCGGAGTGCAGCATCATCAATGGAACGTGGAATATTGTGAATAGTAAGACGAGTCTTGGACATGTATAGATTTGGGTTCTTCAGAATTTGATTCTTACGTACCGAATACTCTTTAACATGATGTTCAAGATCAGGAGGTGCCATGAGTGCTGCCAGCGGTGTGTCGGGGAACACCACACCTTCCTTAAGTAGATAAGCGTGACGTTTGTCCTTGCCCTTGCGTTTCTGCTCGCCTTCCGCAGCCAGATTATCTGCTCTGTTGCGATCGACAGCCTTAACTACCGAAAGCATTCGGCCATCTAGAACAAATTGCGAAGTTGCATCTTGCGTCTTGGACGCCTCTTGCAGTAGAATCGACTTTCCATGCTGATCAGACCGCGTCGCTGTTGCTGCACCCGGCGTGCGTCCGAGCTTCTCAGAAAGCGACTGCGCTTTATCAGCAGCGTTAAGGCACTTGGCTGCGTCTGCCGAATTCCAGTAGCAAACAAATGCTGTACCCCGCGATCTTCCTGTCTGGTTATCATGGACAATTCGGCAGTAGCGCAACCGTCCAAATGTTCGGAACAGCTCAAATAGCCCATTTTCTTCGGAGTCAAATGAGAGATTGCGTATAAAGAGCGTGCATCCTTCTTGAAGAGATTCATCAATTACATCCTTAACTTCGCTAGCAGCCTGGCTCATATTATCATCCCCATCCTCGTCGTCAAATTCAACCTTAGCATCGTTATCGCCATCTTCTGCCTCAACAGCATCGGATGAGTCTCCTTCAATGTCACTGTCATCGACAGCCTCCATTTCTGCATCATCATCGCCAAACTCTGGCTTCTCGATCTCGCCCTTTTCCTCCATTTCCTTAAACTTATCCTTTGCAATTGCAAAAGCTACGGATATCGTGCGACCCTGCAAAGTACTCTCGTTCCATTTGGCTACTGCTCGCTGAGCACTCACATAATCTCCCATTTGTATAAAAGCAAATCCACGTAATGGACCGCCGGTAAATTTGCGCGGCAGATCCACATCAAGAACAGTTCCACAATCGGATAGCAGATTCTCAAGGTCGCGCTCACGCACCTTAAATGGTAGATTACGCACAATAAGACGAGCACCCTTGTTAATATATTCAAGTTTGAGCTTGACTGCAAGTTTGGCACCCTTGAATACATGATTGTCCAGAGACTTTACTGCCTTTAACGCCATTGCGTGGTTATCAAAGGTAACATGTGCTGCACCGCCAGCCCCGTCCTTTAGCTGTTCCTCAGTTGCACCCTTAAATGGAACTGGATAGACAACTGAATGAGGATTACCAATCTTCTTAACACGCTTGATAATATGCTTCTTTGTCGTTGCCGATGGAATTCCACTAATTGTAATTGTGCGTGACTCAACCTTTGTCTTATTATTTTTGCCAATTTCTGTCTTTGGCTTCTTAGAGATGCTCTCTGACGTCTGTAGATCCTGACGTGGGCGCTTTGCTGGCTTTTGGTCACTGCTTTCGCTAGCACGAGCATGCTTTTTCATAGCAAAATCCAGCATCAACAGCTTCTTATTGCGGAATTTTGTATCTGCCAGCTCTTCAATTGCGCGCGCCGCATCTTCTGCAAGCACAAACTGCACAAAACCAAACCCACGGTTTCCAAGCTGTGTCTTCTTAGCACCGTCTGCCTTTGCTGTTTCTTCAGTAGCATCTTTGGTCTCTGGTTCATCTGCTTTTGGCACATCTACTGCTGCCTCTTCGATCTTCTTCGACACTACAAAGCATGAGCGGACTGGACCGACGTTGCTGAAAAAAGACTCGAGCTCCTCGTTGGTTGCACTTTTAGGAAGACCGCGTACAAAAAGCGTTGACTTGGCGTACTTTTCTAATGGCTGAGATTTTGCCTCTGTTTTGCTTTTGGCCTCGCTGGGCACTGGCTGTGTTTGCTCCTGAGCATCCTTCAGATCAAACTCGTCAAACAACGTGTCCAGTTCAGACATTGTGAGGTTCTAGAGTGTTAATAAAAGGGTTCTTTAGAAGAAGCAATGCGACAAAAGGTGCGAGAAGTAGAGCACAGAGCTGTGGGTTGGTTAAACCTTGATCATGTTTGACTAAAAGTGAGAAGAAAAAAAAAATAATGTGCTATGGGTGATCATAATCATCGTGATACTACATTGGATCAAGGTTGCGGTTCTCAGCCCTGTTGTAGCGCAATAGCGGTGCTGCAACCAGCAAGCAACAGGAGATATCCTCCTCTCCCGCACACCAAATATCTCCTATATTTGCACGCGTGTCAATATATTACTCTTGGAATACACCCTTCACAATGGTAAATAGTCGCGCATCCATCGCACCATCAGCCCAGGATACTTACATCCGTCAATCAGAAAACACGCATCCATCATATATATCTTGACATTGAGTAGCAGAAAGAGTCTGACCTAGGCAACTACTACACGGAACAGCGGTTTTTATTTTCAATTTCAGATGCAGACTGAATTGCGTTTCCATGATTTCTGTATTATTTCTGTGGATTGTATTCGAGGAGTTGAATGTGAAATTCGGCTCTCTGGGGTCTGGTAAAAAAGCGTATTCATTCTAAGCTATTTAGTTTAACTGGGTCAGGCCAGATTTGCCAGTAATTGC
>JANBTM010000041.1:0-32152 GCA_027578695.1 Coemansia sp. RSA 1365 | reverse complement strand
GACGTTGCTTTGGCCTAATTTTGTATAGGTTAACATTCCCAAGACCCGTAACACTTTCTGCAAGGGCAAGGAGTGCCGCAAGCACACACCGCACAAGGTCACCCAGTACAAGGCTGGTAAGGCCTCGGTGTTTGCCCAGGGTAAGCGCCGTTACGATCGGAAGCAGTCCGGATTTGGTGGTCAGACCAAGCCCGTCTTCCACAAGAAGGCCAAGACCACCAAGAAGGTCGTCCTGCGTCTCGAGTGCACTGTCTGCAAGTTCAAGCAGCAGCTTGCCCTCAAGCGTTGCAAGCACTTTGAGCTTGGTGGCGACAAGAAGAGGAAGAACGCTGCGCTTGTGTTCTAAAATTGTTCATGATCATAACTGGACTTGCTTTTACACTTGTAATACAAAGTGTCGTTCTCTCATTGTTGTTGTTGGTGAAAAACCATTTAAAGTTAAATACGCGAGAGTTAAATGTATACTATATATTGCAGGGGAAAAACATTTCGCCTGTTTGGGTCATTCCATGCCCTCAATAATTGTGCCCAACATAGCTGCGCTAAGCGGGATAAATACATATTCGGACCCGTCTGGTGCATGGCGTGACTGGATCACCTTGTGGTCCCGGAACTCGGTCAGCTGAGAGCGGAATGACATTTCGCTGGTGACTAGGAACTGGTCTCTGCAAGCGGTAAAGTAGCTACTGTATGGCATCTCGGGCGTATTTGCGCCAGATTTCTTTTGCGGATCGGTATTATCGTCCATAACCGACTCGGCAATCTGATATTCGGCAAGAATGCGGAAGATTCCCTTGGCATTCTCAGTCAAGCTGGCCAGAACATGGAGCACGCCGCGAGGCCCAATCTCTGCAGTCTGCGTTGTAAAATTCTCGTAGCTGGTCTCAACCGCGTAGGGATCGAAGGTTGTGAGATCGTGCCATACCCAGTTAAAACGAGTGATTGTACTGGTATCCCAGATAAGCGGCGCCTCAATGTGGTCTATCGAAGCCAGAAAATGAACTCCTGGACTGCTCGCCAACACTGCCAGAGCCGCCTGATGTTTTCGCAAACACGGACCGTCAATATTGTGAACAACAACGTACATGCTTTCGACCTCGCAGGCATCAGAACTAAAGTAGCCATGTATCAACGAGGCTAGGTCGGCAACCGATCCCGTAGTATCTCGTAGATTGAGAATTTCAGAAACAATCTTCTCTAGCGAATGCTTCAGGTTCAAGGCTGGAAAGTATCCATTAATGATTACCACCGCGACATCATCTGCGAGTTGCGTCGCAAAGCTGTTAATTAACCGTCGCTTTGAACCATATCCGTAGAATACAATGTTAAATCCACAGGTCAGCTCAAAGTACCATTGACGGAATTGTTGACGATGAAGCTGATCGAGCAAAGCAAGTTCATCTTTGTGTTTTATAGGCACCTTTGACAATAGCGCCTGGCTCTGGGCTTGTGTCTGCAGTGGAAGCTTAGAAAGTGTATTGTCCGAAGTCTTAGGACCCTGCGATGCATGGAGGTCCTGGAAATAGCGCTCATATGCAGGTTCAGTGCGCGCAAAATCGTGAATCTCCTCGTTAAATCCACTGTCATTGTCCCTAGCATCCTCACCAGAGTGCTCATCATCACTGTTTGGAGCTCTGCGGCTGTTAGCAGTCTGTTGGTCTGCTTCACTATGGTCATCTTCATCGTTGTCTTCATCTCCATCGTCAGAGACTACGTCGGACTTTACGTGGCGACTTGTCCTCAATGTACTGCCTCTGCGGCCCTTAGCAGCCCGTTCGCTGCCACGTAAGCTGCTGCTAACGCCACGCTTGCGCGTTGCAGGTTTCTGAAAGCCATAAACTGCTTTGCCGACGACGCCATGTAAGCCCGATGTTTCTTCGGAGCTGTTTTCCTTATCTTCAGCTTCTACAGTGGCACTAAGCTTAAGAATATCAGTAATCTCTGCAGAGGCACGTGTGGGAGTGCTGTGTGTTGGGTCGGCAAGCAGTGTCTTGCGGCCTCGTCTGGTGGCTGTCAGCGTCAAACCCATGTCAAGACGGTCACGAGTTCGTGGAATTACGCGAGGTGTGCTGTTAGCACCACTGTTGTTGTTATCCTCCGCCATGGCGTTGGAATTTAATACCGGTCGATATAGAAGTGTGCTATGTGAGAGTCGTTAGTGGAATAAAAGGTGCATACAAGAAGGAACGCGTCTGAGCAGCAAACAACAAGCCATACCAAAGAATGAAATTGTCGGTTCGGCTCGACTAGCATAACAACGCCAATTATGCGCGTCCAAGGGTTGCCAGTTCCTTTTTACTCTCTCTCTCTCATTCTCAGCCACTACACAATTCCACCAACTTATTAGTTTCAAGTGCAGTAGCAGCCAAAGGTGTGGGCAAATGGTTCAGACGAAGAAGAGAAAGAGTCCTCACAGAGCCGCACAAGAAACCAGTGTGGTTCCGGTACACAGGTGGTTTCAGTTCCTTGAAAGCCAAAATGCACAAAAAATATCGCTACCAGTGACCATTATTTTTGCACTACTTATACGCTGGTGTATTTCTTTGCATGGGTATTCGGGAAGACACACGCCACCGCTGTATGGCGACTACGAAGCGCAGCGGCATTGGATGGAGCTTACATTTCATCTTCCACCATCAAAGTGGTACTATTACGATCTGCAGTACTGGGGCCTTGACTACCCGCCATTGACTGCGTTTCAGAGCTGGCTATGCGGTGTTGTGGCGAACGCCATTGATCCAAGCTGGGTTGCGCTTGATGACTCGCGAGGAATCGAGACGCACTCAAGCAAGCTCTTTATGCGCGCAAGCGTCGTTGTGCTAGAATTTGTGACACTTGTGCCTGCTGTGGTGTTGCTGTTTAGACTGGAGAATATGCAAATGACATGGGCAGCCAGACAAGCCTGTATTTTCAGCATTCTCATGCAACCGTGCTTGCTTCTGGTCGACCATGGCCACTTCCAATACAACGCGGTTATGTTGGGCTTCCTCGTATGGGCAGTGTACTTTGCAGCGCGGGAGCAGCATGTACTGATGGCGATTTCCTTTTGTTGCTCGTTTATGTTTAAACAGATGGGCCTTTACTTCGCACCAGCAGTGTTCTTTTTTCTTTTTGCGCAGTGCTTCCGTCTCAGACGCGGAGGGTTGTTGTTTGTCAAGTTAGGAGTAGCAGTGCTGGGATCGGTAGGCATTATGCTACTTCCATGGATTCGATCACTGGATCAGCTTCAGCAGATATTGATACGAGTGTTTCCTGTTGCACGAGGTCTTTATGAGGACAAAGTTGCAAATGTCTGGTGTGCGGTTAACGTTGTCATCAAACTGCGATCTCTATTTGACACACAGGCACTTGTGCGTCTATCAACTATAGCCACAGCTATTGCTTTCCTACCATCTTGCTTGCACATGTTCTTTATGCTCTGGCGCCAAAGCTCTCGCTACAACAACACAACAGCCAGTTCTATAACTCTGTTAAGATACTGTCTGCTTAACACATCGCTGGCGTTCTTTCTCTTCTCATTTCAGGTACATGAGAAGTCGATATTGTTGCCCCTTGCAGCTGCGTTGTTGTTAGTTGACAAAGAAGAGTGGGCGGTTAATTGGTTTGTACAGGTCGCCCTATTCAGCCTTTATCCGCTACTTTTTAAGGATGGTTTATGTCTTCCATATTGGGTCATGGCTGTCGGGTGGTCGTTACTTCGCAGCTGCCCTGCATGTCCCAGGGATCTACAGACTCCTCCAGCTGTAATAAAGATGCAATGGCTTACCACGCTTGGAATGCTGGCCATACATCTGTGCGATGCCTTGCTAGTTCCGCCAGCATCATTACCCAATATATTTGTGGTCCTCAATGTTCTCTGCAGTTGTGGCATGTTTGTACTTTTCTTTGTATACTTTTACTATCGCCAGTTTGTCATTCTGAGCACAGATGTGGATGCAACAAAACAAAAAGCAGACTAATTCCGTAGATGGTTAGTCTTTTTGCGCTGTGGATTTTAATAAAAAAAATTTTGTGACAGCTTTGCAATAGTAGAGCTTGCAGTGAACATTTCGGTAAAAAAAACTAGTGAAATAAACTTGACGCTATATTGAATCTGTATCTCTACTCTTGTTTCTAGAAAAACTGACGGTTCTACAGATCCAGAACAAGGTTTTGAAGGGCATTGCCAAAAAGATAGAATAAGTTATACTTTTACCGTTGCGCGTTTTTTAGCAAATGCTTTGACAAGCTCTTCAGGGCTACTACGCGTCTTTTTGCTTTTCCGCTTCTTTGATTCAGTTTTCTCCTCTTCCTTGTCCTCGATCTTCGTATCCGCGGAAGGCATAGTCTCAATGTGTGATCCGGGGGCGCCAATGGCAATGGGTGCACTAGGGAGAGAGCTATAGATAGGCAGTGTAAGTGAAGTTTCGGTTTTAATACCAATCGACTGGATGTTATCCCAACCCTTCGGAATACGCTTTGCAATAAGTTCAGTTGCAACCTCAATGTTTTTCGCCAGATCACTCGCCGACATACTGGTCATACCGATCTTGATTGCGTTACATGTTCCTTTGGTAGGTCTAAAGTACGTGCACGATAAGGCACGAGACATCTCCTCCTTCAGATTGCTGGCCTTCAGATTTACTGGTGCTGGTAGCTTCTTTGACTTGAAGAACTTTACTCCCAGGGCCTCAGGCAAGCTGTTAACAACCCGATCGTCAGTAAGAAACAGATCATGCGTAGAAATCAGCAGTCGCCTCGCCTCATACGCCTTGTAATCGGTCCGTAGCTGTAGCATGGTGACTATCTCCTTGATCTGTGGCATCTTAAGATTATTTAGTCTCTCCACATGCGCCTCATCATTATTCTTTGTGATCAGACACACCGAGCTAGATTCATCGTATAGCGGAGCATGTAGAGGAATTCTGTAGGGCTTGTGGCGCATCTTGGTCGCCAGCTTTCTAACGCTTATAATCAGATGTACAACCTGCTCCTCGTCTGCCAGCAGGTTAGTAGGTTCTTCGCTTTCTTGTTGCTTCTTGGCATACTTGAGTAGCGATGTCGATGCCTTGACAACCTATATGTAGAAATGAAAATATACCAAAAACACCAGGAAAAAATCTAAGTATATTTATCTGCTCGCGTTTACATAAAAATAGCACATATCTTCAGAGGCTCATATAACACTTACAAGGTCGTGGTTGAGTGTCATATTCAAACGGCTATGTTTTGAAAGTGCTCAAGCAAGTAGGAAATGAGGTCAATGTAAAGATACAAGCTAAAGGAACTAGAAAAAAAGTTGGGCGTTGAGTTTTGATGGAAAATTGTAGCACTTTTTTTTTTCTGGTTGATTTTGAGTGGTTAATCGGTTTGTGTGCCTTTGTTGGGTGTTGTCTCAACAGCACATAGAAATCTATTTGGTCTTTTAGGACTTTGGCGACCCGACTTTGCTTCCAAGTTTTCGTCACTGTTCTTTCGCTTTGAATTGACTGTGGTTTCAGCAACTTATTTTTAAACTTTATCTGTGGCTCTGCAGACTTGCTAACATTGCAAGATGCTTCCACTCTCGTTACTTAATACGGCAGTCGGACACCCAATACTTGTAGAACTAAAGAACGGCGAAACATACAATGGTCACTTGGAAAAGTGTGATAACTTTATGAACATTATTCTACGCGAGGTTATTCAGACAGACAGTGATGGTGACCGCTTTTGGCGACTACCAGAAGTGTATATACGAGGAAACACTATAAAGTATTTGCGAATCCCAGACGCGGTGCTCGATAAGGTAAAGGAGGATATGGCAAATAACCGCAGTCAGGGGACTCGTGGTGGACGTGGAGGGCGCGGTAGAGGCGGACGTGGTGGTGATAGCAGCAGTCGTGGTCGCGGTCGTGGACGTGGTAGAGGCGGTGGCGGTGATGGTAGTCATAGCGGAGGGAGGGGTGGACGTCATGTAAACTAGGACACCACAGTGTGTGCACTTGGTCAAGAATAACCAACGCAAATACTCTGAATCGAGTTTTGTCGTGTGCTTTTCAAAGGTGATTTTCGGGTCAGAGACAAGAGCGAGAGGCTGCAAATGACGCTGCCCATATCCTCATTTTCTTTATTGAAAATGCCAACCTGTTGTTACTACCGATACCAATATCAGGCAGGTTTATATCTCAAAAAGAGTTGTTTATTCGCATATTTCTTGGATTCTGCTAATATTAAAAGACGTAGACATGAGTAAAAACACCACAGCTGAAATTGAGGCGGTACAGGCGTGCATTGCTCGGGAATGGCTTGATTCCTTTGACAAGTTCAACGACCCAACTGTCCCTCAAAAAGGTGAGCATACATGACATGTATCTCGCGACTTGTTGTATATATCACTATATGCAACTTATCTTTTTTTTTTTTAGATTGGATTTAATGGTGTGGTTGTTATATTGACGTAGACAAGCCCAAGCTATACAAGAACAAATCGAAGCAAGCCAGCGGCAGCTCAGCAAACAAATGGAATATCAACAAAGGTAAGAAATACGCACACTGATATTTGTTTTTTGCTGTATGCGATTGACAGTGCTATTATAATTATTTAGAATTTACCAGTACTTATCAACTACTATCAACAGTGTTACTGGTATAAATAGGTTCGACAATGGCGAATCAAAAAGACTTTTTGGATGAACTACGCCGCCAGCTATCCAAGTAGTAATTTTTGGTTACATTTCAAGGTTGTGCGATTAAATATTTGTGTGCGTATAGTTTCAAAAATAAAAGTAGACTATTCAGCTTCAATTATATGGTTATAACGAGGAAGCATCTCATGAATGTACTCCAGATGTTTGTTATGTACTGCTGTGTGGTCAGTGTCTGTATCAACCCTTGTATGCCGTGACTGAGGATTTCCATAGAGAACTGTATTATCGGGGACATTCTCAGTTGGTTCTGTAGAACATGTAGCACTGACAACACAGTTGTTTCCAAGCGTACTGCTTCCTGTCACTCTGCTGCGCACTTGTACAATGTTACGATGACCGATGCCGCGACCTTCTATCCGAGAATCTGTCTCCAACAGATTTCCATCACCGATCATTAGCGGTGTCGGATGGTTATTGATTATTGTTGCCCGTTCACATATGATGTTATTGGCACCAATAACAATCGGACCGTTCTTGGCAATAATTGAAGCTCCCACATGCACAACGGTACCGTTACCAATCTGAACATCGCCCTCTATAACTGCGTTCTTACACACAAGCGCTCGCGGTGCTAGATGAAGCCTACAGCGCCAGCTTGGTAATTTTGACAAAACACGTATGTAACTGTTATCTAGGTCAGTTGCTGCTGTGTTGTTTACTTCTTTCAGTCGATATTGCACCTTCTCACAGAATAAATGCCTTACCTGCCCATGCGTCCGTCAACAACTACAAAAGCCAGCGTGTCAAAGTACAAGCAGATAAGCAGTGCTTAAAGTTGGCAATAAAACTAGATTGTATACGAGTGTGTAGGATGGATATGTCTTGACTAGTAAAACTACGGCTTGCTTCGCCTGGAGGGCATATTCCACACTGGATTTTATTGCATGACTTGGTTATGGACAGCAAGCTAAAAGACCACAGGCGCGGGACATTCATTGAGTGCATGCTAACTCACGTGCCGCGTTGCTGACGGCATCATCAAAGAACGCGCGACTTGCTTCACAAACCACTTTTTGCTTCTTATTATATTTCTTTTTTTTCACTTGTTTTAAATCTACATTTAGCAAAATTTCATTAAATGGGCGATGGATATTTGCCGTATGCAGCGGATGCTGAGCAATCGCTAAGTGCTGATGAGCTTTTAGTTCTACAGCGACAGTACGAGCGCGAACTACCACAAGCACGGATACAGACAAAGTTCAACTACGCTTGGGGATTAATAAAAAGTCCTAATAAGCGAGAGCAACGACTGGGTGTTAGTTTGATGCACGACATTTATAATGAAAAAGCAGAACGCAAGCGTGAATGTCTCTACTATCTGGGCATAGGTTATTATAAGATGGGTGAGTATGGCAATGCTCGAGTACACATTGAACAGCTGCTGGCATTAGAACCAAATAATGCTCAGGCAAGGAGTCTTCGTGAGCTTATTGATGAGAAAGTTGCGCGAGATGGAATGATAGGACTTGCTGTCTCGGGAGGTGCAGTTGCATTGCTTGGGATTGTTGCTGCTGCTCTCTTTAAGAAGCGATCAAAGTAATGGTTTCTTTTGTTCATATGAATCTATACATGGCCTTGAGTGCTATTGGATCAAGGGCCCCTTGTATAGGAAACGACGGTCATCCCTGGCCAGCCATATTCACAAGAAGAAAAAATACATTGCTTGCCAACTTTAATTTCTGTAGATGCTAGTTTAGTTATTTTGACTTTTTTTTTTTTTGGGTTGAAGCACAATATATTATGTTTCGGTTCGGAGTCCATACCATGGAATCATCTTTTACAAGAGGGGTGTGTTAGTGAATTCTCGGATTTAGGCGTTGTGTTGGGGTGTTGCTCAGTCACTACATGCGTGGTGCAGTGGTATCTGTGGATCCGCATGATTATGCAGTAGATTGACCACATTGCATGGACCTAATGAGATCCTCGTGTGTGTGGCCTATTTTAGTGCATCGTGTTCACTCAATTGCAAAACAATAATATTCTTTGATGTGTTGAGCTGATCGGACACCACTTCTCTAGACACATCTTACACAAGTTTTTCTTTTTTTTTTTTGCTTGCTTCTCATTGCATCAGGTTGTATTAACTAACCAATCACGACAACAGCATGCGTCTTCCTAAAGAAATGATAGACTACAAAAAAACATCCACACCGAACAACCAAATCCTCTCTGTAGAGAGTGGGAAACCTTGTGATCAGCCACGAGAAAAAGAATAATGTTTCTTTTCCCACTGTGTTAAAAAGATGCACTTTCTCTTCTTTGAAAAAGATTACAGCTTATAACGATTGCCTTCTTCCGATAATACCACATAACTTTATAGCATAGGTTACTCTATTGATTCGAAATGGCACTAAATGTAGTAATGCTTGAGGAAGGTACACGGCATCCTATTCCCTTACCTAACGAGAATTTCCTATATCACTGCAGCGGCGTAAAATTTGAACTAAAGAGTGGAGATGGATATCCAGGAGATTCAGTGACACTTCAAAGTGACTCTGGTACTGCTTTTGTTTCAAACCAACGTATAGTATTCTTACCCGTTAAAACAACACATAAGACTAGTACTGGAAACAGTACTCAAGGTGCTCTCAACTCTTTTACTATTCCACATACAAATCTTAAAGACCAACGGTTTGTTCAGCCGTTGTTTGGCGCCAACCGCTTCGAAGCATTAGCGCTTCCAGTCGTAGGTGGCAGCATTACAGGCCCTACAAAATTGGCACTTTCTTTTAAGGAAGGTGGTGGTTTTGACTTTGCCACAGTTGCAAGAAAAATTAGTGAGCGGATTCAAGAAACTGGAGAAGCTCCACCACACGAAGAGGAGCTTCCAGGATACGATAATACCACACAACCTGTTACATCAGAACGAAATGCGCTTCCAGCATATCCTGATGAGGCTCCGCCAGGTTATGAACAGCTAGATACCAGACGCTAGAGCAAAGAGACTTTATACACATTGCTACCTTTTATTACTCTCACATAATACAAGACAAAATTTTTTACTGTTTCTGTTGCAAAACAGATAAGGTTATTGTTGCTACAGAACTAAGCTTTCCTATAAGACGCAGCATTATCTTCTATGTTGCCTGGCTCATCCAGGTCTTGTTGACGCAGTAGCTTGCGTTGCGCTCTTTCCTGTCGAAACTTTTGCAGAGCCTGGTTTATCTCACTAGTATCTGATGGAACAATTCGCTTTGGTGGTGGGTTGAAAGTAAATGTCTCGTCTGCCACATAACGCTCATAAAACCCAGGCCCACCAAAATACACCATAAAGCCAATAGGCATAAACATGTAGAATGTAAATTTAGCAACTTCAAGTCCTGGTCCGCCCATTGTATGTGTTAAAAAAAAGGTATTTTTTTCTTCTGAGAAAAGTGCTAGTGGAGAAGAAAAAAAAAAAAAGCTGTTTTCATTATGTCCGTTCTCTCTGTAATCAACGAGATCGTACGAGTTCAAAAGGAGGGCAATGATTTCCCCATCACCCTTCTTTTGATTGAGCTAAGAGTGTAAAAAGGCAAAATCGTGTTACGTACATTTCTAGATGTGACCCAGTTCTTGACTAAAGTGTTGCTATGCCAGAAACCGACAGAAATGTGTTGCGGTACATATCAGCTATGCTGTACGTATCTCAATCGACCAGTCGCTCATGCCCGATGATTTCAAAAGGCTGGCAATATGACGATGTAACAGGTTGCTGTTAGTGCAAGATCCTGGATCAACCAATACGCGCAGAGCAATGGTATAATAATTGTGAGCAGTTCCCCACATACGATAGGTCTCGCAGTCAACAACGCCAGGAAGACGAGATATCCGCTGAACTGTTCGTTGGATGCCATCAGCAATCTCTGTGGGCACTGCATGAAGCAGCAGTTTACCCAGTCGCATGCAGGCTGGCAGACTGACAAATGCCATGATCACAGCCACAATAATACACGAAACCGGCTCAATAACAGATTCCTCAGATTTCGAAGAAAGAATCAGCATAACCAGCATCCATACTCCCGCAAATAGTGAGCAAACGTTAAGCGGATTAAGTACAATATTTTGCATTCCACTAACAAGTTGTCTCTGGTGCGAACGCACTTCCCACATTGTATGGTGGTTAGCAAATCGTGTAGCAGAATAACCTGTAACAAACATTGCAGCCAGAACACACACAAATCCAAGTGTTGTCCCGTGGTTGTGGCCTTGTGCACGAAGCGCATATGTTTCAAACTCTATCGCCGTTGAGTGTTCGTGGCCACTAATAATCAAGTGCTCAGCTCCTTCTTTTAATGCCTGCACGCCGCGGTACAACAGTGTAATGTTGTTTGTAAACTCTAATAACGTGGGTAAGATCTGCAATCCAAACGGATACTCTGTCGACCAGTGGCGATTGTCTGAGTATTCCAGTATCCGAGGAACAAGTGCAATGAACAACGAAATCGCATCATACATTACTACAAACGCGTAGCACATCAGCGCCAGACTTTCAATATATATGCCAGCTGCCCAAACTCCAATTCCAAGACACAGATGAAGTACCGATACATAGAGATGTGCTCCTAAAAACTGGTGATCTCTGAATACTATGCCACACAGTCGCCACCAGCTCACTCCGTTGCGCACAAAAGCAGGTTGTTTGGATGCGTGTCCATACACATCATGAAATACTCGCGAAGAGCTGCGACGGTTTTCAAGTGGCAGCGTCTGCTTACAGCAAGTGCTGTGGTTGTGATTTATCTTGCATAAATGCTTTTCGCTCGCGTACTCTCCTCCCGTACAGGCCTCGGCCATTACTGCCTTTTATATTTAATAGTTGTTGTCTGCAATTGTTTATTTTATGACATAGTGCGCCGCAAGAAGGTTTAATTTCCTTGTTTACTAAATGAACCTAATGCAATAATGTTGTTAAACGTGATGTAGAGAAAAGAAAGGGGGGGATGAGGGGGAGTAATGTTATGCGCAAAGCCGATGGTTTGCCAAATTTCTGGAAGCGAATGCGTGGGGAAAGCCAATTGATGCTGTTTGACTCTTCAAAAATAGCCATCAACTTACACTTCCCCCCGCATCTAAACTTCTAGTTTGTTTTTTTTAGTCTTTGAGAAGTGTTAGCAGTCCCACACTCACATATGCAACGAGCAGCAGCCAGCACAATCAGACGTGCGCTAGTTCTGGCGTTGGATTTTGACCAGACGCTTACAACTACTGACACACTTCACTTGGTGGCATCCACCGCCAGACAAAAGCATCCTGAACGTCTTGGCTTTCAATGGTTTACTGATAAATATATGGAAGACTATGATACGTTCAAAAACAAGTGGAATCCGATAATCACTAAACATACCGAAGAAAAATCAGTATCAACAGCGTTGCTAGACCAGTATTTGGAAGCACAACGTGCAGTCGAGGAAGCATCATTAGCTCGGTTAAGTCAACACGCGATCCTTGCTGGTACTTCGCGCCAGGAGTTTGCTGATGGCGGTCGCAGCGTCCAATTCCAGCCAGACGCTGCCAAGGTCATTAACCATTTTCTACGCTTCCCGGAATGCCACATATGCGTTGTATCGGTTAATTGGTCGGAGGACTTTATCCGCGGTGCTCTTGAAGCAAATGGCGTAAAAGTCTCCAATCGCCTCCCAATCTACTGCAACAACCCAGAGTTTGACCACAAGACAGGTTTAAGCACTAACGTAATACATCCACGGCTAGTCGCTGCAAGGGACAAGACAGAGGTCATTGCCAAAGTTAAAAATAAAATTGCACTACAACATAGAGCAGAGCCGATCGTTGTATATATAGGCGATTCCCTCACCGATCTTCCATCGCTGTTGCTGGCTGATGCAGGGTTTCTTGTTGGTCAAAGCGACAGCGTTTGCAAGTGGTGCCGGTTGCTTGGCATCGAGTTTGACTCACCCCGACCGACCGAAGGAAACAAGGTGCTATATCATCTACATGACTGGAGTAAAGCACAACATATCATTGATCAGCTTGTAAGCCAGTCCAAGCCAAAAACAATAGACAAATCTTTTGTTTAACAATGAACCAACAGAAGGAGCGACATAAAGTACTGGTACAGAGCTTAGCTTGAAAAGGGAAAAAAGAAGTTATTTCAATCCATGGGCTCGGGAGCAGGAGGTGGAACCGAAGCAGATTCAGTATGTGTGGGCTCTGCTCCGCTCCTCCCTTGTTGTTGCTGCTGCTGTTGAGAAGTAGATGCCCCCGCTGGAGAGGCTGGAAACGAGCCAGGCATATCCGAATGTGCAGGCGGTGCAGAGTGTGTACAGTCTTCCTTTCCATCAATCCTGGTCCTGCAGATCGGACATGTACCATTCATCTTGAGCCAATGGTCAATACAATCTATATGGTAAAAGTGCTTGCAGGGAAGCGTCAACACCTCTTCATCGGGATTGTATTCGTCCATGCAAATACCACACTCGATCTTTGCAGCCGCCTCCTCTGCGGATATTTTCCGGCGAGGCAACTGGTGGATGGACTCTTCCGAGGCTGGTGGCGGTGCATGTACGCCCTGGTTCTGCTCCATGATCTGTGTGATAATGTCATCAAATGAGTTTTGACCCCAGGCGTAGTCGCCCAGGTTGCCTATTGGAACTCCAAATACCTGCCCTGCGCCGCCAGTGCCATCGCCACGCGGAGCACCGGCCAGCGCGCCCAGTAGTGACGAAATAAAGTTTCCTATCGAAATTGGTGCGTTTTCATTAGGGTCAATAAACATTGGGCGATGGTCATGCTCACGATCCTGCCCCTCTTGTGGTGCATTCTCGCCACCAGTAGCACGTCCATCTCCAGGCATAAGGTTTCCTACAGAAACAGATATCTGCGCGCCATCCACATTTGATGTCCACGTCTGCATCCCGGGGATTCGTCGGTCGTGTTGATTAGCATCTGAACCAGTACCGCCGTGACCTGTCTGCTGCTCCCCTTGGCCATCATTAGTACCATGGCTTCCTCTATAAAAGTTAAATCCGGGAATGCCGCCTGGCATATTCGGTGGAACTCGCTCATCTCCGCCACCCTCTGTATTGGTGCCTGCATTTTGTGTTCTACTGTCCTGTTGCGGTTGCCGTGTAAACCCAGCACTCTGGTTATTTGCAGAGTCTGGTCTGCCTGGAATAGAGCCCGCCACCACTTGCCGGCCAGTTAAATTAGTTAAAAGATCCTGAAGCATGGTCTGTAGCTCCTGGTTGTAGTTTCCCGCGCCTCCAAACTCGTTTTCCATCTCATCTTCATTAAACTCAGCATCCACCCCAGCCAGAAAGTCGCGAGGGTGGTTTTCCGCTTCAATCTACAAACCAAATGGTCAATTCACAGGTCAAATTGAAAAGCTTAATTAGTAACAGTGGTTAGGGTGGCATGTGCAAAACACCAGCGTAAAAGGTAGGATTAATGCAAACTGCAGCTGCCTGATATATGCGCAAAAAGGAATAATCCCTTAAGAACAAGGAAATAGTGTTTGGGAACCCAGTACTGAATTGACAAAAAGGTTTGCTTGCCTGCGCAAACGACAAATGATAGTTATGTAAAGAGTCAGCATAATGCGATAACCCCCCTCTGGCCGCTTTTCCCATACAAGGATATCCGAAACAGAAACTCACCTCTTCAACGAAATCGCCATGGCAGCGAGGACAGATTGGGTTGGGAACCATCATTGGCGAGATTTCCCGCTGGCACTGGTGGCACCAATAACTAGAAGTAGTATTATGAGAGGTGTTTCGCTGCGCATTGTCCGCTTCTAGGGACTGATTTGGCTGGCCAGTGCCTTGGTCACTGGACATTGTACGTCAATATGTTTATAAAAGGTAGTGGAAAATATGATAGAAACAAAAGATGCACCGGATAAAGAAAATGGCCAACTACGGTAAAAAAAAAAAAAAAAAAAAGCCAAGATAGAAGGCTGTGGAAGGCACACCCACCGCATTCCTCAACAAATTGGTGACGTGCCAAATGTGGTGACTACTGAATCAAATCAAGCCAAAATCGATTAATGCACCCCTTTGCGATTCTGCTCTCTTTGTGGAGGAAAATGATCAGCAGTTTGTTGTTTTTAAAACTCATGTTTACTTTTTTCTTCTAGCGTCAGTGCCAAGCTGGCTAGCTGAGTGCAGTGCTTTTAATGTATATGACAAGACAGAGGAGTTGAGTATGATGGGCAGTTATATAAGGAGAGTGTGGTTTGTTGCTGTTGGCAAGATATCACAATATCTACTGCACAGGCGAAACCAACGTGGGCTAGAAGGGGAGTGGAGAGGGGAACGGGGATTCAAACCCACACACCTTTTCGGCCTCCGTATTCACGGGCCGCATTGTTGCATGCGGCCTAAATCCCTTTCCTGCTCCCCAGACTCATTTTTCGATACTCCAACGATTGTTTACTTTTTTATTCGCATATCGGCTATTCGGTTTCCTTCATTGCGACGTACTGGTTCCGGTGAAACAAAACCGCCACAATTATACCTTTTTCGTAAGCGGGGTGAACAAAAAAAAAATAATTAGCACGAGCAGACATATGCACTTTCTACAAGGCAGTGATTGATAGCTGAGCTTTGATATCAATCGTCTGTCAGAAAACCCATTGTACATTTTCTTGATCAGAGTCTGAAACCGTACATAAGTAGACGCAAAATAAGTACACTCCAACTTTTTGTCTTTTCTAAAGCGTTAGTCGCTTGCTTAACGCCATTATACGTATATCTTGTTGTCATGTGGGACGAAGAGTTTGGCAGGCGAGTTTGGGCTGCAGCATCGCAGCAGAGGAAGAGAAATGGCACGTCTGAGTCTGAAGGACATAGTCGAAGGAACAGCGATTCAAATGAGCGTAGCAGCAGTAGAGCCGGACGGGGGAGAACAATGAGACGTATGGGGCAATCCGGTCGAGTAGGAGCAGTAGCGCGGTCGGGAGCTGCCACAGCCGACGAGGCAGAGACGTCAAGTGCACGCCGAGGAGCACGACAGAACAAGCACCGGCCGCCAGTGCCACCGAAAGCGCGTCAAACACAACAGACAGAAAAGCAGCGCAGGCCGCAAGTGAGCGGCGATGGCAGACAACGACTACGCAGAAGCCACAGCAGCGAAAACGACGGCGAGTCGCCAACGCTGCGAGTAGCAGATACAAATTCAGTGGGTGTGGTTACGCGGTCAATGGCGCGGCGTATGAAGGCACAAGCCCGGCGGCGGACGTCGACTGGATCTGGATCCGGATCAGCCTCAGAAGCAACTGTAGCAACGGATGCAGGGCGGCAGACGCGGCGGATATCAGGAATGGACGTCGCATCAGATAGCGGTCCAGCAGTGCACAGCGCAGCAGAAGGCGAATACCGTCGCGTGCGAAGGTCGCCGCAGTTCCATTACGATAGGTTTATTCCAGCACGTTCTCCAGAGCTGAGTAGCGAGCTGCGGCGACTAGATGCGGTACCACGGGCATCATCTCCGACCTTTGCGCAAGTGGAGCATACGGCGCAAGTTGAAGAAGCAAATCGCACCTACGATGCACTGCTGCGCGCCGAGCTGCTTAACGACCGTCTGCCGGCAGACGATCTGCATCCAGTGCGGCGCGCAGCCAGCCCTGTAGGACGTGTAACATATGCGGCTTCGCCAACGCAACTGCCTTCACTGGTGCCATGGAGCGGCGGAGCAGGCAGCAGCAGCAGCCGGCCGAATACGCCGCCAAGCAGCCCTGGGCGGGCGCCGATGTTTGCGTACCGCTCTCCGCGCAAGCCAGCAGGCGCTGCTCCGGCGCGCAATCTGTTTGGCCGCGCGTCGCCCGTGCATGAAGTATATCAGAGCGGGGCAGTAGGCGCGCGTGGACGGCACATGCTAGGAACACGGACAGTACCGCGACGTATTGCACGCGACCCAGTCAAGGTGCTTGATGCGCCAGGAATCCGCGACGACTACTATCTCAATTTGTTGGACTGGTCGTCATCCGACCGCATTGCAGTAGGGCTGGACCGCGAGGTGTACGTGTGGGACGCGCAGACCAGCGCCACTAGCCGGTTGTGTGGTGTGGGCGATGATGACTGGGTGACATCAGTGGGATGGGCTGACGACGGCCGATACTTGGCAGTAGGGCTGAACTCTGGCATTGTGCAGCTGTGGGACTCTGCGCGCGAACGACGTGTGCGCGAATTTGCTGCGCACACGCGGCGTGTCGGCGCGCTCAGTTGGAACGGTCCGGTAGTGAGCACCGGCGGACGCGACAAGCGCATCTACAGCTTTGACTCGCGCATGCGCGCGGGTGCGGTAGTCTCGACGTACTACGGTCATGCGCAGGAGGTCTGCGGTCTGCGTTGGAGCCCCGATCGCACGCAGCTGGCCAGCGGAGGCAACGACAATATGTTGTTGGTGTGGGACACGCGCTTCACACCTCTGGACGCACGCATGTCTCCACCACTGCCTGCTATGGCTGCGGGCGCGCGTGCCTTCCGCCGCCCGCTGTTCCGCCTGTCACAGCACACAGCAGCCGTAAAAGCGCTGGCGTGGTCGCCCACGCAGCGCGGGCTGCTTGCTAGCGGAGGCGGCACCGACGACCGCTGCATCCGTCTCTGGTGCACGCTCACAGGCCGCCATATCTCCGCCCACGACACGCGCTCACAGGTGTGCAATCTGGCTTGGGCCACTGACGGCACAGAGCTTGTCAGCACGCACGGCTTCTCTGAAAATCACGTTGCCGTATGGCGCTATCCCGATATGCGCTTGGCGTGTACGTTGCCTGGTCACTCGCGCCGCGTGCTGTACCTTGCACAAAGTCCCGACGGCCGCACCATTGCCACTGCCGCCGCTGATGAGACCATCCGCTTCTGGGATGTGTTTCCCCGCGCTGCTGCCCCTGCTTCTGTTGCCCTCCCTGCGCCTGCTACTGTGCCGTCCGCCGATCACGGTGTGCTGCTCGACGATTTAGCCCACGTGCGCTAGTTTGCTTCCTTGCATGGCTCTTTCTCCTTTGTTCTTACCCAATTCAAAGCCTATTGTAGAATTTACTCTATCTTTCAACTTTTTTTAATTGCTTATACATTCAATGGTCCGAAAAGGTAAGCGTCAGGCGGAACACATACTCCACTATATGCTACACACCGTTTCTTGTGTTTGCTGTCGCTTATTAACGACAATTGCTTGTGTTGAGCGCTTCTGTTGTAGGGAAAAAGAGGCAACTCCTCAATCGGGTAAGTTTGACTTGCGCTCCATCCCACGATCCTCACTTCTTTGGATGGTTCTCTACCTGTGAAGAATCCACACGTATTGCTCACCACACATCTACTTACTCTGACCCTGTAGAACCAAGACACATCCTTGCATGGCTTTGACGACTTTTCGCGCCTCAACCGGGCATTGAAGAAGAGTGGGCTTTACTGCAAGGACATGGCGGGCGACGGTAACTGCTTGTTCCGGTAAGTGTAAACCATCCCGCAATTGATGTAAGCATGCATACTTGCATAGTTTCTTTTTCCTTGCACTGCTAAACACACGCACTTATTTTCTCCTTAAGGCTGGCTTGTTTTTAGGGCACTGGCCGATCAGGTTGACGGCTCTCCCGAGATGCATCTTCGCCACCGCGAGTCCGTGTGTGACTACATGCTACGACACCCTGACGAGTTTTCTCCCTTTATGGACGAGACTTGTCCCTTTGACCATTACGTCTTCAACATGCGTCGTCCTGGGGTCTACGGCGGAAATCTGGAGCTGGTGGCCTTTGCCCGTAACTACCGCGTTGACATCAATGTTTATCAGCTTGGAGGCACTGTATTTGTTATCAGTGGTGCTCCACCCAATAACCCCTCTGACCCGACACGAAGCATGCCTGCTGTGCACATAGCCTACCACTCATACGAGCACTATTCTTCGGTGCGCAACAAGAACGGGCCCCACTGTGGGCTGCCCGACGTAAAAGCACGTTCTGACGAATCCAGGTTTAGATTGATCAATGCTGCTACTGACAGACCTGTTATTGTTGGCTCGTCTGATCCATTCGACTTTGTGCCTGACCAGGTGGTAGTCGGTGATTCAAATCATGCTGCTTCTGGCTCTTCGCATCGCCCGCACTCCTCATTGTCATCATCCAGCTCCCTCTGTATTATAGCGTGAGTGCTGTATACTGCGCTTTTTCAGTCCGGCACTTTTCATCTCAAATTCTGTGTCCTTATATCCCCTGTATATTGCGATATCTTCACTAATTGTGGTGTCCGAGAAAGGAATTGTGTGTGTTTCAAAGGAACACATATCTGGTTTTATTACTCTACCGTATAGCCGGTGTTGACCGAGATCCCGGACGACTCCGACAACGATGAGCCTGACAGCAGTCTTAATGCATCTGCAGCACCTACATCCAAGGAAAAGATTATCATGAGCTCTACAGGCGTTGCGAATCTGGCGCTTGTTCGACGCCTATTACGCCACCATGCGCAAGATGAGGTCCAGGTTATTGAACAACTAATCCAGTGGATGTCCAACGATAACGCCACTATTGATCAGTGGTGGGCTGAAGATGGTCCAGCCGACTATGACGGTTCTGTGGTTCCGGATCCACTTAGCACTAACAACACTGCAGTTTCTGTGGCTTCTACAGAGCCCGCAATAGACAATTCCGCAGAGTTTGGTAGGGACAGTAGCAACGAAAAGAAACAAGCGAGTGTTGAAGGAGAGAAGGCAGACAAGCAAGATGAAGCGGACAAGGGTTTGAATATAGAGGTTGGCGAGGATCCCGTAAACGTTGCTAACAACATTGCTGAAGATATCTCAAAGCCTACCAAACAACAGCCAGACCACCATCCCAAAGGAGCAGCACGACGAAAGAAGGCACAAACTAAGAAGCAACGCAAAGAAGCCGCAAAACTTAAGAAAAGACATGCCGCCAAAGCAACTGCTGCTGGCGTTGCTAATGCAGACTCTACTGGTACATCAGCCGATCACAATATTTCACAGCAAATGAATCGCATCTACATATAGATATCCCTTCTGTTACATTATACGCAGCATTACTGGCTACATATTGAAAGAATTTTGATATTTAGGTAAGGCTACTTTTGTGATAATTGAAACGGTGGTGCTTTCACCAGGATTTCAGTGCACTCATGCCATTTTTGTATGAACAACAAGATGCATTGATGGTGTGGTCAGCGTTTGTATTACATGTAGGAGAGTGTGATGAAAATAGCAGAAAAAGTTCCGAACCAATGTTTTGTTCGTGTCAGGTACAACGGTTATCGCACCTTTTCAACTTGTTGTTTATTATCATTCGTCCACATTTTTTACTTGTGTTTAATAGTTTTAAAGCTTTGCCTAGGAGATACACTCATCTTTGTTTTATTTTTCTAAACATGACCATCCCTGTGTTTTCTAAGGGAATTCCAAACAAGCAGTTAAAAGATTACTGATCTGCGATAAGGTAGGCCCATGTAGCCAGGCTTGCTGCGCTGCGACGAAGCTGGTGCTTGTCGATGACTTCAATACGGTCACTGTTTGCATGGTGGAAGCGGAAGTAGTGGTTCTCCCAGTTGGGCTCGCCAGGCGCCGCGCCATTTTCAGGGTTAATACTGAGGAATCCACCACAGGGCACACCATGTTTGCACAGAATTTCAATGTCTTCACCCGTTGAATCAACGTCGCTAGACGCAATGTTACCGCCGCCCAGATCTCCAAACAGATGCGCCCCATAGCCCTTGAGCTTATCCACCAGCGTCTGCTCAGCAGCCAAAACCAGACCCCAGGGATCGAAAACGCCTGAATCGCTCTCGATAGCAAAAGTGTGGTTAGAAATTTCATTCTTGTGCTTCTCAAAATACGCATGGGATCCACGTTGCAGTGTCTCCTCGTTGTTCCACATAACCACACGGATGGTACGGCGCGGCGCACGTTCGAGGTTGGCAATCATGCGAGCTGCTTCCCAGGCCAAAAACGCACCAGCACCATCATCCATAGCACCGACACCTACATCCCACGAGTCAAAGTGACCGCTTAGAAGCACAATCTCCTCTGGACGCTCGCTACCTTTCAAATCTATTATGACGTTGGCAGACTGCTTGAAGTTCTCATGCAGCTGCGCATTCATGACCAACCGGACGCGTGGAGCAACGTGGTCGGCAGACTTGCCTGCTTTGGCACGCTCATACATGCGTTCAATATAGTTGGCATCGGCAAGCGAGATGGATGCTGCTGGGATCCCTGCGCGCTGTGAGCTGCCAGTGTGTACGCTGTCAAATGAACTGTCTGGCGACAATGTGCGCACTAGTACTGCCAATGCGCCATACTTTTCTGCCTCGCGAGCACCCCGCGCCCGGAACATTGTTGTGTGTCCATATCCGGTGAACGGAAAATTGAACATAACAATGTTTCCAGCTATTGTGGAGTTGCCGAGCTGCGCTAGCTCCTCAAAGGAGTGAACTGGGATCACATTGGCCTCCACTCCACCTTTTGGCGTTGCCACTGAGTTTCCAAGCCCTAGCATCTTCAGCTCAACCTTGCCCTCCGGACGTGTGGGTACAAATAGATGAAGCGACTCACTGTTGCGGCTCCACTGGTTGACCCACACTGGCTCTGTGTATGCAGTTAGATTTGAGTCTTGTTCGTTGGCAGTGCGCACAACCCAGTCAGCGCTAAGATCGTATGCTTTGCTTGATGTCATGCGGTTTCCATACAGATCTGTCATCTCCGCCAGGCGCTCCCAAGCAACTGTGTTGCTCGAGTCCAGTCCGCCCTGGATAAGCTTATCTACAGCCGCTATAGTATCTGCACATGAGACCTCATGGCTTGAGCATAGGCATACCATGCCGACATAGAATAAAGTCCCAAAAACCATTGCCGTCCCGATTGATAGTGCTGCTACACGCATGCGGTTGCCCGTACCACCAGAGTGAGAGTCCAGAGGTATATATCCCTTGGGTCCGTCGTGGGTGTAGAGTTCCATCGGCTCTGGATAATAGTATGCAGTCTGTGAAGTCTCGTTTTGGGTTTCCTCACTAACTTTAACAACACCTCTCACTTCACGCTCCTTTAGAATCTCGGAGCGTAGCGGCGGCAGTCCCCAAGGAATGGGCTTCTTTTCATCTGGCATCATATTGTGGATAGGAATAGCGGGTATTGTTTGGAAAAGTATACGGTAAATAGAGGAGGAAAAAGATAGAGTGAACGAGAAAGGGGATGATAAAAACAAATTACAAACAACGGAGGTCAAAGAGGCTCAGCATGGCGCGGCCTTTTGTGATATCCGCACGCTTTGTGGAGAAACCTTCCTCATACCCTCTCAGTGTATCTGTTTGTAGAAAAGAAGTCTGAGGCAATAAGAAGTTATGGTCATATGTGCGCAGCACGAACAGAAACAGGAGATTGCAAAGAAGAGAAAAACTAGCAGATGTGTGGTGAACGTGTCTACTCTGCGTATAAAGGACCGAGTCGTTTCTTCTGCTCATCCCGCTGTTCATCCTGCCACCTGTGCAGAGTAGCTACCGAGTGTATCTGAAAGCCAAAGATCTTGGGCACATAGCGCTGTTCCGACGGAGGGGGTTTGATATTAAACGATTGCATCAACATGTGCGGGAAACTAGTACCGAAATAGGCGCCGTCAATCAAATTGTGTTTCCGCGACTTTGGATTATAAATGTCTTCACAACGACCACAATACAGCTTAACAGCCTGTTGAGAAGGCACATCCGTCAAACCAACCGGTAACAGAGGGTTCTGATAACAGTGTACTCGAGGACAGCGTCCAAAATCCCCACGCTTGAGTTTCTCCTGCATTTTCAGCAATCCGCGTGGTGTTGTAATGAATCGGGCATGTATCAAACCGTACAAGTGTTTAGCTGACCGTTCCACACTATCGCGCATCTCTTCACTCATTGGTTTCTCTGGAATTCGATCAGTTATCAGCTCTAGCGCCTTATGATAGTGTGGCATGGGAGGAAGATTAGTCAGATTGAATCTGTCCAACATAAATTCTTCGTCCACTTCACAAAAGTATTCATTGCCCTCAGCGTAGATAAACCACTCAACCCAGTATTTATAACACTCGCTGTCTGAATCCGTACTAGAAAGTTCATTCACTACAAATTCTTCAGTACAAAGGAAACCAGGTTTAGTGGTCAAATACAAGCACAAAAGTACAGGGGAAAAAGTTAGAAACAGTGAATTACTGCGTGCTAGAACTTTCACAATGCAAAAGGGGTTGTAATTGCGAGTAACCCTTACTTTTTTAAAATTTCGAATCCAACAGTACTGATAATTCCTCCTCTACAGGTGTGCTCGGCACAAGGTTTGTAGAAGCCTTAATTCACAAGTGACAGCGAGATGCAGAGGTAAGGGTGAGTGCTCTTACTGCTAATGTGTTCAGGTTTGCTTGTGCGACCAAGGATTGATGATTTAATCATCACAAATCGGATCATTTGCTTTATCCATGCTTGGTGGTTTGATTGAAATATCAGCTGTGAAACTAACTTGATAAAGAAGTTGAGATACTGGTGTTAAAAGTATTGGCAACAAGTTGACCCTGTAGTAGGGGAGTTTACCACACCTTGAATACGCAACATTGTAGATGTTATAAGTAAAAGTCATTTTCACTTACAAGCAAGCCTAAAAAGAAACCATGCTATTACTTGGCTTGTTAATAGCCGCAATGTAATTGTAATTTTTTTTTTTTTACAAACTTTAGATAGACTTTTAAGCATTTTATCCAGAAATCAATGACTATGAGTGTATATACGCACTTTGATTTGCTGTACAGTACAATGTTAATCTTGCCTTGTCGCACAAGTAACAGGCTGCATATAGAGAGAGGAAAGCGTAATGTTAATTATTCTACATCTACAGTCTTATATAGACAACGTTGATATTCTAGTCCGCCAAGTACCACAATATAAACAGCGAGCAGTTCAAGGAGTGTGCTTCGCAACAACAAGTATTTGGAGTTGTTGTGGTTGTCGGAAACCGATTAAGATGCATGAAATTATGTTAGAAGGACATTTCAGTGCATATGTGTACCAGGAGATTGGATCTGCCTTGGGAAGTGTATTTGGATGATTATAAGAACTACTACATTGCCATTGATCAGATGATTATAGTATAATTTATATGCTTATTCAGCTTGCTACATGAGCGAGTCCTTTTTCTTTTAGGGTTTATTTTGTACCAATATGTTTTAATTGTAGCCACAGAGCGCCCAAAGTTGCACAGTGGAATTTGATCGGACTGGGAGTGGCTGGGGGATGGGGAGGACACTTACTTGCGATTGGCTCTTCAAACACGCAAAGCGCCTTATAAGAGCAGTACTCAGTGACCAAGCCCAAAAAAAAAAAAAAAAAAAACGCCGAAAGCAGCATAAAGGCGTTTGCATTGGATTTTGACTGCTTTTCTACTCTACTTCTATTTTTGAAAAGGACATTTTTTTTTTTGATTTTCATTCTTGCTCAAAAAAAAACTAACACTATCGAACATTTCCATCGCAGACTTCCATCCATCCTTAGTTTTCTTTTCAGCTTGCTACAGTTAAGCTAAACTAAGCATTCCCTTTCTCATGCTCAAAACTCACCAACATCGATAGAAAATAATCACCACAACCTTTTCACTCCTCAACACGCGTTTTTTTCTGCTATTCTTTTACATAGACCTACCTAAACCTGATAACCATGGGCATGCCCAATATACGCGGCTTTAAGCCGACAGCAAGACTGTATAGGATGGCAATACTACTGGTAGTGTTGACAGTTTTATGCTTGACGTTGTGGATGACCACATCGCTGTTTGAGGGAGGAATAAGAAATTCGTTTAGTGGCGGTATTTCGCTCTCCAACGTTCTTGGCGGCAGTGGTGTAGAGCAGGGCAGCACTGCAAACTTTTCACACAATGTGGGACATCTCGAGGCAGCACGAGTATCATACGATAAGCCTGCATTGGGAGAGCGGGTGAATGGTGCAATTGTTGTGTTGGTGCGCAATAGCGAGTTAGATGGGTTGCGTAAGAGCATGCGAATGTTTGAAGACAGGTTTAACCGGAGGTTCAAGTATCCGTATATATTGCTAAACGATCAAAACTTCACGCAAGAGTTCCGCGACGGAGTGGCTTCTATCACAAATAACGAGGTGCGGTATGGAATGCTGGATGACTCGCTTTGGGGCTACTCACCATCGGTGACGCCTGAGGAGACAGATGTGATGCTCGAGCGCAACAAGCACGAGTACCTGTATGGTGGTAATCTGAGTTACCGGTTTATGTGCAGGTTCCAGTCTGGACTGTTTTATCATCATCCGCTTGTTCGGGATTTAGATTGGTATTGGCGGCTGGAACCTGATGTTGAGTATTACTGCGACATTGACTATGATCCGTTTGTGTTTATGCGCGACAATGGCATCAAGTACGGATTCACAATTGCGCCGCGCGAGAATAAGAAGACAGTAAAGTCGTTGTGGTACCATACGCGTGAGTGGATTAAGAAGAATACAGATTTGCTACCGGAAAAGTCGCTGGTCAATTGGGTGATGGGCACAGACGGCAACTACAACATGTGTCATTTCTGGTCCAATTTTGAGATTGTTGATCTGTCGCTCTACCGCAGCGAGGCATATGAGTCTTACTTTAACCATCTGGACAACGCCAGAGGATTCTTTTACGAGCGGTGGGGCGACGCACCGGTGCACTCGATTGCAGCATCGCTTTTGCTGAGCAAGAGCGAGATCCACTGGTTCGAGGATATCGGGTACAAGCACCCCGGAAATATGCACTGCCCACGTGACGAGGCCATGCATGCAAAATGCATCTGTGATGTCAAGAAGTCATATACCTACCGCAGTGCCTGTCAGACACGCTTCGCCAGAGTCAACAATATGAAAAAGGAGCGCATGACGGAGCTTATCGGGAAATCCGAAGAGAATTACCGAACCTTCAACGACGAGGATGCAGCAGTTGAGTGATCCACGCTCTCATTTGAGCTTCATACAATTTTTAAATATGTAATTCGGCATCCAAGAATTGCTTTTATGCCAATCAGCCTATCTACACAATATCTTCCCTTTTTTCCAAATGTTTATCACTACGTTTACATTTAACATCCAAATACACAGCTGCTTTCTACTTTAACTTGATCTGCTTCATCTGCAGATCCATCAGCTCCTGTTTGCTACTTGTAATGAACTCTTCAATGGCACGTTGTTCTGACTGCAGAAACGACAGGTGGCCTTCGAGATGGAAAATTGATTGCTTGATCTCTTGTAGGCTCTCGTTCGTGGTGTCATTTGATGTGCTTGAAGACTCGGCCTGTTGCTTTTCACGAATCTTGTATGCCTTTAGTTCCTCAAGTTCCTTTATTGCGGTCTTTAGTTGGCTCTCGTTGCGTGAGCCATTCTCTAATTTCTCCTGATCCGCTTGCATGCGCTGCAGTTCCTCATCGAGATCCTTTAGCTCGGCTCGCAGTTGCTTTTCTTCTTCGGCTTTCTTACTTGACGACGCGTATCGTGAGCCGGCTTCGTTCTTGAACGTCGATGAGTTCTTCAGCTTTGATAGATAACTGTCGGCCAGTGCCACGTTTCCAGACCGCTCACCGTACAAACCAGGCTTACGTGGATCTGCCATTGATGTCGATGCTTTACCATGTCGATAGCCATGCGAAGTATCTGCGCCAGTATTATCGGTGCTGCCGATTGCCCCACTATTGAGATTAAGCGAGTTGTAAATTGCATCCTTTATTGCAGGCGGAAGTGTAGCTGGAATACGTGCGCCCTTGGTATGTGAACTTAACACATGCATCAGATACGCAAATTGCTCCTGGTTGAGCTGCTGGTATTTACGTACGTCCACCAGACTCCATGCTTGTGTTATTGTTTGGCGTGGTATACCCAGGGAAACAAGAAAATCCTCCATATCTAGCATCCGCACCTGTGGCAAACCGCGAGAATGTTGTGCAAACAATGACTGGTACCGTGTTCTCTCTTCACCTGGAATATACCACTCCAACGTTGTTCCTCCTCCTTGTTGACCTAGAGATCCTGTACCCGCCGTCAGATCCCCTGGCAAAGAAGCCTGTGGAGAGCCCAACTGTTGTAAACTATTGCTGCTTACATTGGCGTTGCTGGTGAAGTAACCGTACTTGCTCTGCGGGATGAGACCAGGCGGAAGCACCGGTGGTACGCTGCTAATAGTTCGGTGAAGCAGTGAGAAGACCAACTTTAGTGCTATGCAATATTCGTCAAAATCTAGCATTCCGTCCTTGTCAATATCTGCTAACTCCCAGATCTCGCCGAGCTGTTGCGTTGCCAACCCAGACTGCATCAGGTTCGCTCGCGCTGCAGCACCTGGTATTCTGCCATCTACTGGATTGGCATTAAAGAAATGCTGCTGGAATTGCTGTCGCTCCTCGGCGCTCACCGACAAGCTGTTCATTGCAAGTATGTAAATGAGCACTGATAGAAATCCACGCAAAAGTAACAAGGGTTATTAGCACAAAGTGCGTGCAAGTTGCATAGGAAACCCCCATCTAGACCCAGGGCCTCCTGTCTGCCAATCCGCTTCTCCCATCGGCTCGTGGGGCTCGTGGGACACTGGTCAGATCACCTGACCACACCGCCTCTTTTGCATTAATCTGCTTGTCGTATCTGTTAGTGGGAATGTCGCGCAGAATATTTGCCATATCGCCTGTGGAAGGGACGTGGCGGTAGTACCAGCCATTTGCTCACAACTGACGCGCTGATTTGTTAAAAAACAAAACAGTTGCTGCGACAAATCACAGCAGAGGAGGGCTTCTTCACTGAAAGCTTGTGATGTTCCCCCCAACCTTATAAAAGTGACCGCACGCTCTGTTTTGTTCCGTAATCGTCTTCCCTCATCCTCAGCAAAGTTTTCCTGTTGATTTTCGTCTCTATTTTCACACGTCAGTTAAATAGTCTTTTTAGTACGATAGCCTTACTTCTTATATCAAGATGTCCTTCAAAGTTGCTGATATTTCTCTCGCCGCCTGGGGCCGCAAGGATATTGAGCTCTCTGAGAATGAGATGCCCGGTCTTATGAACCTGCGCAAGAAGTACGGCTCGTCGCAGCCACTCAAGGGTGCACGCATTGCTGGTTGCCTGCACATGACTATTCAGACTGCCGTGCTGATCGAGACCCTTACTGCGCTCGGAGCTGAGGTTGCATGGAGCTCGTGCAACATCTTCTCAACCCAAGACCATGCTGCCGCTGCCATTGCCTCAACGGGCGTTCCTGTGTTTGCCTGGAAGGGCGAGACCGACGAGGAGTATATGTGGTGCATTGAGCAGACACTCACTGCATTCAAGGACAACAAGCCCCTGAACATGATCCTGGACGACGGTGGTGATCTGACCACGCTTGTCCATGACAAGTTCCCGCAGCTGATGTCCGACATCAAGGGAATCTCGGAAGAGACCACCACTGGTGTTCACCACCTGTACAAGATGTTTGCCGACGGCAAGCTCAAGGTACCCGCTATTAACGTTAACGACTCTGTGACCAAGAGCAAGTTCGACAACCTCTATGGCTGCCGTGAGTCGCTGATCGACGGGATCAAGCGCGCCACTGACGTGATGATTGCCGGCAAGGTCTCTGTTGTCGCTGGCTACGGTGACGTCGGCAAGGGCTGTGCTGCCGCACTCCGCGGTATGGGCGCACGCGTGCTTGTTACTGAGATTGATCCGATCAACGCGCTGCAGGCGGCGATGGAGGGCTATGAGGTCACGACGATGGAGGAGGCTGTTCTCGAGGGTAACATCTTTGTCACCACCACAGGCAACCGTGACATCATCACAGGCGCACACATGAGCAACATGAAGGAGGACGCCATTGTATGCAACATTGGCCACTTTGACATTGAGATTGACGTTTCGTGGCTTAAGGCCAACGCCAAGGAGCATGTCAACATCAAGGCTGGCGTTGACCGCTTCTTGATGCCCAATGGCCGCCACCTGATCCTGCTGGCTGAGGGCCGTCTGGTCAACCTGGCTTGCGCCACTGGCCACCCTAGCTTTGTCATGTCCAACTCGTTCTCCAACCAGGTGCTAGCCCAGATCGCTTTGTGGACCGAAAACTCCAAGTTCCCTCTGGGTGTCCATGTGCTGCCCAAGCTGTTGGACGAGGAGGTTGCCCGTGCCCATCTTAGCCAGATTGGCGTCAAGCTCACCAAGCTCACCGATACCCAGGCCGCCTATTTGGGTATTGCATCCGAAGGCCCATACAAGCGTGACGACTACCGCTATTAAGCATTGTTCGTCTTAGTTTTGCTTCTCTATCAATCTTTTTTTCTTTATCGTATACAAATTGCCTAAAGCGAAGATAAAATACCAAGGCAGAAAGTGTTATCAGATTGCACGCTTGACAAGAGCCTTTAGATTTCCCAAGAATATGTGGGTAATTTCGTGAAAGTTATTGGGCTTGTTGGCTGCAACTTTGGCGCGCTCGGCAAGCCAGACTTCAGGTTGGGCAACTTCTAGCTCAAGCTCGTGGGTGGTTACAGCGGGGGCAGTTTTGGGTGGACCTGTGGCATAGGGATTTACGGGTCCAATTTCATGTTCGGGACTGATCACCTGTGTGAGGTCAAAGCTCCAGATGTCCTGCTTGTACGACAGACGGTCTTTATGACGTACCAGGATGGGCTTGTGTGCCTCAGTGTCAGGCATCTCTAATGTCTTCTCCTCGTTGATTGTAATGCGAATATCCAATTTGGTCCGTGGCGAGTATATGTTGAGGTCTGCCACTTTGGTTTTTGTAATCACACTAATGATCTCACCACTTTCCTTGTCTTTGGTAACCCTAATGCGCGTGCCATCCATCCGGTAAAAATGATCCACTTCTCTCGTGTGCTTATATACTATGCGCGAACCACGAAACTCGGGCCTGCGCGTCTCATCCACGCGTTGATTCAGCAGCTTATTAAACATAGCATGTTGTTGCAGAGTCATATCTGACTCAAACCGTGTGCCTCTATCATCAGCCAATGCAGTTTCACTAACCACTGGAAGGTTAATTCTCTGCCCAGTCTTTTTATCCACTAACCTACCCAGTTTACCTTCAATCTCTATATTTGTTCTGTCTTTCATATGAGTAAATATAAAGTCTGCAACCACACGTACAATATCTTCTGCTGGTCTCGTACCAAATATATTCTGCTCCAATCTAACAGGACTTTGTGGTCGTGCCTCCAATAAAATATTGTTGTTATTACATAGTGGAAACGTAGGTGATGGTTGAAAAGAAGGTGTGTTGTTGTCAGGCTCGGGATTTACAATAGCACTGAGTGAAGCTGCTGATACTCGACGTTGAAACTCCGGTGTCTCTGTACGCTGTCTTTTCTTTTGGTTAAAATTGGACATGTTGTGCTTTAGTCCGTTTACTCAATGACCTTTTCTCCCTTCCGCGTCAATAAAGTGTCCAAGTTGCGAATGACTAGCAAGAAAAGTTTTTTGTGAGAAATTTAAGAGCTATCAGGCGTGACAAATAAAAGAATGTAATAAAGACAAAAAAAAAACGCAGCAATGAACAAATCTGAAATAACACGACAAAAGGCAAAAAGAAGTGCCAAAAGGACGCGTTCATCAATTGTTGTATTTTGCGGCCTTGTTGTTACAGACTCTAACAAAACACGTGTCACTTTCTATCAGCACACATTTGCAAAAAAAAAAACAGCAACTGCGCAAGTGTCCGAATTGACTGCACACTTCTCTATTTTACAGAAAATAATAAGCCTTTTAAAATGGATCTCACAAGCAGCTTTAGGAAACTTGTACAACAGGCGTCGAGTAAGCAACATACACAACTTACAAAGAGCGAGAAAATTAGTAAGGAGCGTCCCGACATATTCCCACCCAAACGCATCGACTTTACACATCCTACCAAAAACGCATTTCTCAGTGAGGCATACATTATCGCTAAGCATCTACATTCACTGCAGCAGCGTATCATTGACATTCGACCAACATACCTGTGCCTTCCACAGACTGCCCGTCACAAGCGTTCAGGTCAACGAGGAGAAAGGTTTAGAACAAAGCTAAGCGACCCTGAGCGAGACGAGTTGGATCGCAGTATTAAAGCTGCTGTGTGCGAAGTTCTAGCCAAAATACAGTCACTAAGCGAGCTGGGCGAATATCTGCTAGAATCAGTTGAGAGTAATGAGGGCGCAAAGGAGCTGTTCCATCGACTAGTTGGAGCGCTGGACCCTCGAAAGGCCACAGGAAAGGGTGGGGATGGCGGGACAGTGCAGCTAACGACAAAACTTAGCAAGCGCGATGCGGTAGCTGCGCTGCAATCCTCTGTGGTGTGGTGGCTGAACGCAAGGCTCCGTAGCACAAACCAGATACACGCAGAGATGCAGGAGCAGTATCTGCGTCAGAAGCTAGAGCGACAACGTAGTCTATTGCAGCAGCAGAAAAAGGAGCGAAATAACGTTACCCAGTTTTCTGATTTGGAGACTAAGCAACGATCAGAAGAAGATGAGGTCTTACAGAGCTTATCTGAGCAGCAGTTGCAGCAACTGCGCTCCGAGAACGAGACTATGGTGGAAGAGTTTGAGAGTGCCCTGGATAGGATCAGGGATACCCAGCGATCAGTTGCCGAGATATCCGCACTGCAGTCTCAGTTGGCAACCGAGCTTAATTCACAGATGCAGCAGACTGAGCGGCTTTACAACGAGGCTGTGGGTGCTGTTGATGCTGTGGAGAAGGGCAATGAGCACTTGATCTCTGCACGAAAGCACCAATCCTCGACGCGCAAATGGGTGTTGTTTATATTCATCATGCTCAGCCTTGTTTTGCTATTCCTGGACTGGTTTGACTGAGAATCAAGTACAATTTTGGCTGTTGTTAAGAGCAAAACACAAAAAAAAATATGGAGAAAAAAAATAAAGATAGTTGATGGCATCAACAACTTCTTGTGCTAATATCTATGTCGATTACAGCAACTGGCCAGTCTCTGCTAGCCGTGTTGTCGACATTGTATTGTGCAGTGGTCCATTTCTGTGTCTTGTGGTCAAATTTGTAGCCAAAGAAATGAACGTTGACAGGCCAGTCTCTGTAAGGCTGGGCAGCATCACTCTGAGAGTTGGTAATCCCTACTATCGGAAAGCAATAGCAGACAACTGCCAACGTTGTGGTAGCAATAAGTGGTGAAATCCACATTATTCTGATTTTTTTGTTGCTAGAATATTTTTACGTGTATACACAATTTATAAGGACACAGCACGTTTTGTGTTTTAGACTGCAAAAGAGACAAGTAATGTTGCAGCCAAGTGGGCAACGTCTGAGGCGGCGGTAGTCGCGCCGATTTTATAAAAGGAGTGTGTTTAAGTTGATGCTTTTGAAAGTAGTCTAGCAATAATGCTTGCTTTTGCTGAATATATAGAGAAATTCTATGAATGGACAAGGTTAGATATGATTCAAGAATGATAGATGTACATAGGCAGAAATGACATAAAAACTTTATTAGCTTTGGCAATATTCGATACGTTAGTGTATGGTTAAAAAAGCAGTTGTTTTTTACAGACCGTCAATTTACAGATTATTTTACAATAA